>CM035797.1:1244685-1291914 GCA_020466265.1 Siphamia tubifer
ACCTGAAGGGAACACCACAGATGTGCAGGAAAGTTACAAATACCTAGGGATCCCACAGACAAATAGTAATCATGAGGAGGCAGCTCGGAAGTCAGCCACAACCAAATACCTACAGAGGGTAAGACAGGTCCTGAAAAGTCAGCTGAATGGCAAAAATAAGATCCAGGCCATTAACACCTATGCCCTGCCAGTAATCAGATACCCAGCTGGGATAATATCCTGGCCACTGGAAGAGATACAAGCCACTGATATCAAGACAAGGAAACTCCTTACCATGCATGGAGGGTTCCACCCCAAGTCCAGTGTCCTGAGGCTGTACACTAAGAGAAAGGAAGGGGGCCGAGGACTAGTAAGTGTCAGAACTACTGTCCAGGAGGAAACGGCGAACCTCCAGGAATACATCAAGAAAATGGCCCCCAATGACCAACTGCTAAGTGAATGCCTCAGGCAACAAAAGCCCAGTAAGGTTGAGGAAGCAGAGGGGCTATCATGGAAGGACAAACCCTTGCATGGCGTGTACCATCGACAAATTGAGGAAGTGGCTGATATGGAAAAGACATACCAGTGTCTGGAAAAGGCTGGACTAAAGGACAGCACAGAGGCGCTACTCATGGCTGCACAAGAACAAGCCCTGAACACCAGAGCAATAGAGGCCGGGGTCTACCACATCAGACAGGACCCCAGGTGTAGGCTGTGTAGAGAAGCCCCTGAAACAGTCCAGCACATCACAGCAGGGTGTAAGATGGTGGCAGGTAAGGCATACATGGAGAGGCATAACCAGGTAGAGGACATACTGTACAGGAACATCTGTAAAGAATATGGACTGGAGGTCCCGGGTTCAAGATGGGAGAACCCCCCAAAGGTGACAGAGAACAAACAGGCCAAGATCCTGTGGGACTTCCAGATCCAGACTGACAAGATGGTGATGGCCAATCAGCCTGACATAGTGGTGGTGGATAAACATGAGAAGACAGTGGTGGTGATAGATGTAGCAGTCCCCAGTGATAGCAACATGAGAAAGAAAGAACATGAGAAGAGAAGAGAAATACCAAGGGCTGAAAGAGGAGTTAGAGAAAATGTGGAGTGTGAAGGCAACAGTGGTACCAGTAATGATGGGGGCACTAGGGGCAGTGACCCCCAAGCTGGGACAATGTCTCCAGCAGATACCAGGAACAACATCAGAGATCTGTGTCCAAAAGAGAACATTGTTAGGAACAGTTAAGATCCTGCGCAGAACCCTCAGCCCGCTGAACTTTTATCTTGGGTGGGCGCACTTTAATTGGCAATAATTGGTCAAATGTATCTTATCAAGGCAGAGTTATGGTCTCTCTCTCATTCTCTCTCTGTCTCTCTCTCTTTCCCATCCGACTAGTACCCTGGTGTCCCCTTCCCCACACCCCCCCTCTGGGTGGAGTGGCAGCTCCCTCAGCAGTGTCTGCGTGAGGAGCCATGGATGACTTATGACCCTGGACCTCCTCCCTCACCTGTCTGGTGAATGGACCTGCCCCCCCCTCCTTCATTGGACGGCATGATGCACAACAAGAACTTCTGAAACTTCTCACTTTTCTTTGACTCTGAATCGCTTTCTTTACTTAGATAAGAAAAAAACAACATGGCGGCACGCATGAACCGTGTATGACGTCTCACGTGACCAGCGCTCTTAAAGGGGCCGCAACTATACAAAGCACAACACAAAACCCAATGTACCCACAATATTACATATAACAGAACCCTTGTATGAGGTGAATTATGTATTAACACCGTACTTTACCAGTACTACAATGTTCATCGATAGTCTGTCCGTCCATGGGAGTGGATCTGTCCTTCAGTGTGGTTCTACCCAAGATTTATTCTTTTTCCCACTGGGTTTGGAAGTTTTTACTGCTGAGGACCTAAGGACAGGGGGAGGGTCTAAAGACAGGGGAGGAGCTATGGACAGGGGGAGGGTCTAAGGACAGAAGGAGGAGCTAAGGACAACTGTGTGGATTAATTAAATGAAGTCTAAAATAAATGCTTTATCATTGTTGGTTATTTCTGTATGTCACTGTGGGAGTGGTTTAATGTGGAACCCATGGTGTCATTCAGAAATGTCAAACATTTATTTTGTTTTGTTAATTGAATAATAGTTGGGCCCGGGGAGGGGCTTAGCCTTTATAATACTCTGGCCAATAGGGTCAGGGGGTCAGTGTTTTTGCTGCAACAATATACTGTTGTGCTTTTACTGAAAATAAAAGTCAGGTATGAAGTATCTGTGACTGCAGACATCCTTTTATAATTTACAATGGAACGGTGAACCCACATTTTTGTGTCAGTCTGTCTGTCGTTCAGTCTGTCTGTTTGTCTGTCTGTCATTCAGTCTGTCTGTCAGTCTGTTTGTCTGTCGTTCAGTCTGTCTGTCTGTCTGTCTGTCGTTCAGTCTGTCTGTCTGTTTGTCTGTTGTTCAGTCTGTCTGTCTGTCTGTCTGTTGTTCAGTCTGTCTGTCTGTCTGTCTGTTGTTCAGTCTGTCTGTCTGTCGTTCAGTCTGTCTGTCTGTTGTTCAGTCTGTCTGTCTGTCGTTCAGTCTGTCTGTCTGTTTGTCTGTTGTTCAGTCTGTCTGTCTGTCGTTCAGTCTGTCTGTCTGTCTGTCTGTCTGTCGTTCAGTCTGTCTGTCTGTCTGTTGTTCAGTCTGTCTGTCTGTCATTCTGTCTGTCTGTCTTACACCAGTTTATCAATAGAAGTTGTGGTTTTGCTCTATAGCGACCCCTTTGATTTGACCTTTCCTAAACTGGCTGTAGTTCAGACATACAAACACAGTTAGCCCTACATGTTTATTTAAAAGAGTGTTTCTGACAGGATGTCACAGACTGACAGCATCTCGGCAGTGGTCGTAAGTGAAGACCTTTGACACTGCTACACCTTCATCGTTCTCCACCTGTTATGTTTTCACAGCTCATCTTCTTTCACCTTTGAAGTGTTTCTTTCAGATTTTCCTGCCATCGATCCTGTATTGACTCCACACCGTCTGTCTGTCTGTCTGTCTGTCTGTCTGTCTGTTAGCTGTGCTTTTTCTGAAAGCTCTTCTTCCCTCCCACTGCAGCAGAGAAAGCTGCTGTTTCACCCTTTAACACCAGACTTCAAAAAAAGAAATAAATATTTAGGCTGGATAGTGTTGAGTACTCAGTCAGTGTACTCAGTGTACTCAGACAGTGTACTCAGACAGTGTACTCAGACAGTGCACTCAGTGTACTCAGACAGTGTACTCAGACAGTGTACTCAGTGTACTCATACAGTGTACTCAGACAGTGTACTCAGTGTACTCAGACAGTGTACTCAGACAGTGTACTCAGACAGTGTACTCAGACAGTGTACTCAGACAGTGTACTCAGACAGTGTACTCAGTGTACTCAGACAGTGTACTCAGACAGTGTACTCAGACAGTGTACTCAGTGTACTCAGACAGTGTACTCAGACAGTGTACTCAGACAGTGTACTCAGTGTACTCAGACAGTGTACTCAGACAGTGTGCTCAGACAGTGTACTCAGACAGTGTACTCAGTGTACTCAGACAGTGTACTCAGACAGTGTACTCAGACAGTGTACTCAGTGTACTCAGACAGTGTACTCAGTGTACTCAGACAGTGTACTCAGTGTACTCAGACAGTGTACTCAGTGTACTCAGACAGTGTACTCAGTGTACTCAGACAGTGTACTCAGACAGTGTACTCAGACAGTGTACTCAGTGTACTCAGACAGTGTACTCAGTGTACTCAGACAGTGTACTCAGACAGTGTACTCAGACAGTGTACTCAGACAGTGTACTCAGTGTACTCAGACAGTGTACTCAGTGTACTCAGACAGTGTACTCAGTGTACTCAGACAGTGTACTCAGTGTACTCAGACATGGTTCTTCACACATTTTTCAGATCATTCCAGTTTTCTCCAAGTGTCTCTTCTCCCAAAACAGCTGCTAATCAATTCTTTTTCAGTGTGATGCCTTGGCCAAAGAAACCTTTAAAAAGTCACATTTATGAGATAAAAGTTAAAATTGTGATATAAATAACCATCTGTCACCATCTGTCAATCTCATCGTCTGGAACATGAGTTTTGCAGCGGGTCACCCAGATGATGGGATGGCCTCGTCTTTAAACCCCCCCCCCTCATCCATCCGCTGAGGAGCTGACGCTGTTGATCAATACCCATGGCTTTGTCAGCTGATGATATTTCTCTTTTTCTAAATGTTCCGCTCCACTTTTGAAGCATAATCATATTTTTCAGTTCTGGTAGAGAATAAAGAATAAAAGTAAGGAAGCAGACGAGTGTGGAAGTTGGAAAATCTACAGAATGTGATTTAAACCATTTGTTTATTCATTCTTTTTTCAAAATAAGACAACAAACATGATAAACATTCTAGAAAATCACTCCAATGAACCACATGAAGTGTTTACATTATTTATCGAAGTCCTGCTTTTATTGTGTGCATTTGCATTTGTTTAGTTTATGAATGAAAATTAAAAAACACTGGTTTATGTGATTTTCATTTTGAAGAAACCAACAATTGAATTCTGTTTCATTTTCCTTTCATTTTTTATTTCACTTTACAAAAAAATGGCAGCAGGGTGGTGCGGTGGTTCGCACTCGTGCCTCACAGACAGAAGGACCCTGGTTCTATTCCCACACCAGACCTTTCTGTGTGGAGTTTGCATGTTCTCCTCGTGTCTGCGTGGGTTTTCTCCAGGTTCCTCCCACCATCCAAACACATGCACTGATAGGTTAACTGGTTAACTGGTTAATTAAATCCCCCATAGGTGTGAATGTGACAGTGATTGTTTGTTTATATACAAGTATGTTCAGTCTTGAGATGAACTGGAGACTCATACATGGTGACCTCTGACCCCGCCTTCGCCCATTGTAGCTGGATTAATTCAATTTTATTTATAAAGCCCTAAATCACAACAAAGTCGTCTCACAGGGCTTTACAAAAACACAATCAACTACAGAGACACATGAAAAGTCCCAAGCATCCCCTGTCCTTAGACCCTCCCCCTGTCCTTAGACCCTCCCCCTGTCCTTAGACCCTCCTTCTCGGCAGAAAAAACTTCCAAACCCAGTGGGAAAAAGAAGAAATGTTGAGGAGAACCACATTGAAGGACAGATCCACTCCCATGGACGGACAGACTATAGATGAACGTCCATGTATAAATGAAGGAGGGGGGGCTGGTGCAGACAGGACCGGGGTCACAGGTCAGCACAGGCGAGACACTGCAGATCCTGTCGTCCATGGCTCCCATGCAGACACTGTCAGGAGAGCCACCACTCCCCCCAGGAGGGGGGAGGGGGGGGGGGGGGCAGACACCAGGTGACTAGTCATGAACAGACTTGGTATGAAAGATATGTTATAAAAATGACAGAAACAGGTGTGAGGAAGAGAAAGAGAAGAAAGAACTCAGTGTCTGTACTTCCCCCAGCATTCTAACTCCTAGGGCAGCCTAGACTGAACTGTGACTCATACATCATGTATACATGATATATGAGTCACATCATTTTTAACTAACCTGACCATAGTCTTTCTCAAACAGGAATGTTTTCAGCCTAATTTTAAATGTAGAGACTGTTTATCTTTAATATTAAAGGGAAGATGATTCCATAAGACAGTAACCATGGTAACTAAAGGCTCTAGCTCCTACTGTACTTTTAGAAACCTTAGGAATTTTCAATAAACCTGCATTCTGAGAACGAAGGGTTCTATTGGGTTGGTACGTAACCAGATGATCTTTAAGATAAGAGGGGCCCATACCATTAACCCCTGACCTCTGACCCCTAACCCTAACCCATACCATTAATGGTTTTATATGTAAGGAGGAGGATTTTAAATTTAATTCTAAACTCAACTGGTAGCCAATGAAGGGTTTGGAGCACAGGGGTGATAGGGTTAGGGGTCAGGGGTCAGGGTTTGGAGCACAGGGGTGATAGGGTTAGGGGTCAGGGGTCAGGGTTTGGAGCACAGGGGTGATGTGTTCTCTTCTATTTGATCCTGTTAATAATCTTGCTGCTGCATTTTGAACCAGTTGAAGCTTTTTAGGGAATATTTAGGACACGCTACAAGTAAGGAGTTACAATAATCTAATCGTGATGTAACAAATGCATGAATTAATTTTTCTGCAGTCGTTTTAGACAGAATCACCAACTATTCTAATCCTATCCCAGTTCAACACTACACTGGATAGAAAGTCAGAGACTGATGAGATCCAAACTGTGAATAAGGACCAGGAGGGACATAAACTAGGACAAAAAGGACTGGTTTTTGGTTTCTGCAGTTGGAGAAAGTAATGGATAAAAGTAGACTTTCAAAGGAGTGGTAAGTGGGATTAATTTTAGGATTAATTTTAGGATTAATTTTAGGGCTAAGACCTAAACTGGAGTGAGATATTACTGCCACTCCTCCACCACCACCACTGGTTCTGGCTGTGTGATAGTTCACCTGGATTCATTTAATGGGACATATTCATCCTGCTGAAGCCAGGTTTGAGTCACAGCTAAAATATCAATCTATTGATCACTGATTAGATCATTTATTAATAAACATTTGGAAGAAATTGACCTAATATTGATCAGTCCACTTTGGATAAAATTGTTAGGTGTTATTTTAATCTGATTATTACTTAAAACTATTTTTATTAAATTATTTGATCTCACTCCTATAGGTTTAATAATATTAGGTTTATTATTAACTACACAGTGTTTATTATTAACTACACAGTGTTTATTATTAACTACACAGTGTTTATTATTAACTACACAGTGTTTATTATTAACTACACAGTGTTTATTATTAACTACACAGTGTTTATTATTAACTACACAGTGTTTATTATTAACTACACAGTGTTTATTATTAACTACACAGTGTTTATTATTAACTACACAGTGTTTATTATTAACTACACAGTGTTTATTATTAACTACACAGTGTTTATTATTAACTACACAGTGTTTATTATTAACTACACAGTGTTTACTATTAACTACACAGTGTTTATTATTAACTACACAGTGTTTATTATTAACTACACAGTGTTTATTATTAACTACACAGTGTTTATTATTAACTACACAGTGTTTATTATTAACTACACAGTGTTTATTATTAACTACACAGTGTTTATTATTAACTACACAGTGTTTATTATTAACTACACAGTGTTTATTATTAACTACACAGGGGATAGACACAGTTTTTCTATTACTTACTACATGCTGGGTTTGTGACAGCTCAGAGTGAAGTTGATGATGTACACAGAAGTGTTTTACTCTACGACTCTGCGCCTGGGCCCACACTCTGAATTGTCATATTGACAGGTTAAATTTAGCAGCCACATTTTGTGCTCAGAGAGAGGCACCTTCCCCAGTGGGATGTATGCTATCTCTGCCAATGAGCCCAGGCTTTCCCCACAACGTACGCCAGTTATCTATGAAAACAACATGGTTTTCTGAGCACCATCTAGACAACCAGCCGTTAAATGATGACAACCTAGAGGACATCTCATCACTGGACAAATTAGGCAGGGGTCCAGAGAATGCTACGGTGTTACACATCGATTTAGCAAGTTTACACACCGATGCTACGTTCACTTTAAGAACCTCTGATTGTTTCCGTCGGACATGGTTACCACCAGCGTGGATCACGATTCCTTCGATGTCACCGACTCCGGCCCCTGGAGAACACCTGACAGACACCGCTGGGGGCTTCACGTCTCTAAGAATAGAACTGCCAATGAAGAGATTGTCTGGTTTG
Source organism: Siphamia tubifer (assembly GCA_020466265.1). NCBI lineage: Eukaryota > Metazoa > Chordata > Actinopteri > Kurtiformes > Apogonidae > Siphamia > Siphamia tubifer. Next base: position 1,252,457 of record CM035797.1, read on the forward strand.
CACTGTCACAAACCGATCCCTCGACTCTCCCAGATCAGCTGGGGGACAAGCCACGCTAGCACTCCTGCTGCTATTCGCACAGCCTGCGGTCCCTGCAGCTACCTCGCTATAGCTAGGCCTAGCATTAGCCTCCAAGCTGCAGAGCCGTGCTTCTAACTCAGAAACCCTGTCCTCCAACCCTGATACTAAACTACACTTCCAACAGCTACTTCTATCCTCAGTAAAGGAGGCAGGGACTCACTGTACATACAACACACTGAGCAGAAAATACTGGAAGAAGAACTAGCCATGGCTAAGGGAAGCTAGGCTAGCGGAGCAAGAGAGGAAACAATACACTCACCGGATGCGACGCCGTGTCGTCTCTACTACTGCAACTCTCACAAAGCATCAAGCAGAAAAGCGGATGTGAACCCCCCGGTGGTCTTAAGGTGTCAAAAACGGAGACCCCCAATTACCCCCGCGAAATTAGTAAGAGTAAAGGAGGTTCAGATGACGAGACGAGATAGTCAAAGTCAACAGAGACAAAGTAAGCTAACAATCATTTTCAGCTCCTTCCACAGCAGCTTTAACAGATATTTACCCTCAGTTTTACAGACACTTTGATTTATTAAATATTTCACTTTATTTTATTTTATTTTGGTTTGACAAAGACTTCATAGACCTGAACCATTGACAATTTTCAGTTATTTTCATTTTAATTCTTATATTTAAATGGACAACCTCCCAAAGTTGTTTTTAGCACAAAATAGTAAATATTTGAGTTACATTTATTTACCATATTTTCACGACGAAAAGGCGCACCGTACGAAAAGGCGCAGTCTCAGTTATGTGTGCAATTGTTGTATTTAACACACAGACAAGGCGCATCTGAAGATAGGGCGCGGGTTTTATATACCGTACACGTTTTATACACGTACACGTCCGCCCCTGTGTGTATTCATATACTACGTACGCTCGCCTGACAACACACCACGTGCATATTTAAAAATAGATCGGGAGCAAAACTGAGTTTGGTTGTGCTTTATTTAAGTATTAATTACAACAACACTAAAACAAGCACATTACCGGAAACAGTCACTCAAACCCATTGAAGTCCTCATCCTCTGTGTCGGAATTAAACAGCTCAGCTTAAACTGAGCTTCGTAAGCGTGTCTCTTTGCCATATTCAGGGTTGTTAAGACAGCAATGTTCTGCATAAAGCACATACCCGTTCTTTTATACACAAATCACGCCCGATCCACGCCCACAAGCCCCCCTTTTAACACACCGATGTTCTCTATCACGTCCGCCGGCATCATGGTTCTCAACTACGTCCGCACACAGATAGGGCGCTCTGGACGATAGGGTGCGCTGCACATTTTGAAAAAAATCTAAGACGTTTATATGCACCTTATAGTCGTGAAAATACGGGTAATTTAAAGTAGAGAAAAACAACGAGTAACTTGTGCGGATTAAACACAGAACCCGAGGCTATGAGTGTGTGTTTACATGCATGCCTCTACAGTTAAGACAAATAATGAAAGTTAAATACTACATCATTCAACTGTTGGTTTTGTCCTTCAAAACAAAAATCACATAAACCAGTGTTTTTTTGTTTTTTAATTTTCATTCATAAACAGAAAATCCAAATACCAAAATATACGTGATTCAGATTACATCATTATCCACTTTTTTATTTTGGTTTTGGAAACAAATAATGAAGAAACAACTTGGTTTTTTTGTTGTCTTATTTTTGGTTTTATTTTGAAAAAAACAATGAAGAAATGACACATGTATTGAGTCTGTTCCACTTGTTTGTACGAGAACACTATATGATATATATGTATATATACAGTGTTGTACCTGAACGCGTTCATTGAACGATCTTTCACAAACTATATCATATTTGTGACGAACGTGAACGACTCGTTCACTTTTGCCAAATGAACAGGAAGTTGTGAATGCGGTTATTCTGGCATTTATTGAACTGTGCTCTTATTTAGTTCATATTTAGTTCTTATCACGTTGTAATTATTGAGTCCTATAAGAAATAAAATGGGATCAAAACACAACATTATCATAGATGTCATTATTTTATTATTCTGAACTAATGTTGGAAACATAATGTTGTGGAATAGAGAGAGAGAGAGAGAGAGAGAGAGAAAGAGAGAGAGAGAAAGAGAGAGAGAGAGAGAGAGAGAGAGAGAGAGAGAGAGAGAGAGAGGGAGAGAGAGAGAGAGAGAGAGAGGAGAAAGAGAGAGAGAGGGAGAGAGAGAGAGAGAGAGAGAGAGAGAGCGAGGGAGAGAGAGGAGAGAGGAGAGAGAGAAGGGTGCAGAGAGTTTTTGGGAGTGTAGAAAAAGAGTTAAATGTACAGAGTGTGACCAGAGCAGGTGTTGTCATATTACCTGCAGCGGGAAGTTAACCCTGGGGTAAGGTACTTTCTTCTGCATTTTCCCCTGATTTTTTGACTACAGGATAACGTCAGAAACGGTTAATAATAAGTTTACAATAATAACACAAAAAAAAGAACGAAAAAGTTCATTTTGGGATCCATGAACTTCTAGTTGATAATTAGGAAGAATGAATGATGAACTGAAGTAATTCATATTGACTACCCTATCCCAACACTATATATATATATGTGTGTGTGTGTGTGTGTGTGTGTGTGTGTGTGTGTTTCAGTTTTCAGAAGCACTGTATAATGACAAATAAAGTACTTTACATTTTATAAAATATTTTCAGGAAACACCCAAAAGTCCCCACATGTTTGTCAACCTATTAATACCTTTAACTGACACTGTATATAACATGTGATTGGACAGCAGTCAACTGATGGACATATGTGATGGACGTCCCATATTTGTGTGGGGACAGCAGGGTGTCAGACTGTGTGTCCAGACGTCCTCTGGTCGTCTACAGGAAGTGTCATCCTGCGTTGACTTCTACCATTTCAAGGTCCTTTGTCGTCAAAGTGTCTCTGGAGACAGGAGCGCTGTCCCACACTGTCCCACGCTGTCCCAGGGGTTCCAGGGTACGCCTGTTAAAGCACCTCCCGCCTTCGCTGTGTAACCTTGGTGACACGTCGTAACGGCAGCCATGACAGGACAGGCTGTGATGTTCCATTAACAAGTGGACAAAGACACAAAGGTCACGACCTTCCTTTGCTTTAACTGAACAGACCACGGAACATAGAAATAAGATAAAACTGATGTAGAAGAAAACACCAGTCTGATATTTGAAACGACTGTAATTACAGCAGCTCACGATCAATGATCCCACATTTTAAACATAGAGCTGTTGTCGTAATGGAAAACATTCCAACACACTTCTAACAGCTGTGCGCCTTATCAAGCTGTTAGCAGTGTTAGCTGTTAGCAGTGTTAGCTGTTAGCAGTGTTAGCGTGCAGGTGCACAGCTGTTAGCAGTGACAACGCTAGCATGTTGATCGCTATTGAGAGAAAGTAGCTCCAAACAATAGTCACTGTGGGTGCACCAGAGTGAAGGAGCGGAGTCAGAGGAGAGGGGCGGAGTCACTGTGGGTGCACCGGAGTAAAGGGGTGGAGTCAATTCAATTCAATTAAATTTTATTTATAAAGCACTAAATCACAACAAAGTCGTCTCAAAGGGCTTTACAAAAACACAATCAACTACAGAGATACATGAAAAAAGTCCCAAGCATCCCCTGACCCACTTTGACCCACTTTGACCCACTTTGACCCACTTTGACGGTGTGTGTTCTGGAGGTCGTCGTGCACAGTCCCCGTTGTTTTGAAACCAGAACGTCTCTGCTCATTGGGTGGTCGCTCTTCAGTCATTGGGCGGTCGTTCTTCAGTCATTGGGCGGTCCTTCTTCAGTCATTAGGTGATTGTTCTTCAATCATTGGGTGGTCGTTCTGCAGTCATTGGGCGGTCGTTCTTCAATCATTGGGCGGTCGTTCTTCAGTCATTAGGCGGTCGTTCTTCTATCATTGGGTGGTTGTTCTTCAGTCATTGGGCGGTCATTCTTCAATCATTGGGCGGTCGTTCTGCAGTCATTGGGCGGTCGTTCTTCAGTCATTAGGTGATTGTTCTTCAATCATTGGGTGGTCGTTCTGCAGTCATTGGGCGGTCGTTCTTCAGTCATTGGGCGGTCGTTCTTCAGTCATTGGGCGGTCGTTCTTCAATCATTGGGCGGTCGTTCTTCTATCATTGGGTGGTTGTTCTTCAGTCATTGGGCGGTCGTTCTTCAATCATTGGGCGGTCATTCTTCAATCATTGGGCGGTCGTTCTGCAGTCATTGGGCGGTCGTTCTTCAGTCATTAGGTGATTGTTCTTCAATCATTGGGTGGTCGTTCTGCAGTCATTGGGCGGTCGTTCTTCAGTCATTGGGCGGTCGTTCTTCAGTCATTGGGCGGTCGTTCTTCAGTCATTGGGCGGTCGTTCTTCAATCATTGGGCGGTCGTTCTTCTATCATTGGGTGGTTGTTCTTCAGTCATTGGGCGGTCGTTCTTCAATCATTGGGCGGTCGTTCTGCAGTCATTGGGCGGTCGTTCTTCAGTCATTAGGCGGTCGTTCTTCAATCATTGGGTGTTCGTTCTTCAGTCATTATGTGGTCGTTCTTTAGTCATTATGTGGTCGTTCTTCAGTTATTAGGCGGTCGTTCTTTAGTCATTGGGCGGTCGTTCTTCAGTCATTATGTGGTCGTTCTTCAATCATTATGTGGTCGTTCTTTAGTCATTGGGGCGGTCGTTCTTCAGTCATTATGTGGTCGTTCTTCAGTCATTATGTGGTCGTTCTTCAGTAATTATGTGGTCGTTCTTCAGTCTTAAATATCCAGTAGATGAAAAGCTGTGAAAAAACGTTACAAATGTGTGGATGAAAGAAGCGCAGCCGTCATCCTGGTTTTTCTTTATTTAGACAAACTCAAAGATCACTGGAATGTTTTCTTATCTTCGTGTTTTCAGACAGTTCTTTAATCTGAAACTTCAAATGTTCTCCTCTGAACTTTCAAGTCCAGGTTTCATGTCTGTACAGAGTTTATGTTCAATTTCTACCCAAAGGAAACAGAGCATAAAGTGTCAGTTTACACAGCGGTCGGACCTCCACACCCTCCTGGAACATCTACACAGAATAAGACTGGAATGGATTATTATCATGTCAGGTCAGAGGTCAGGGTTAGGGTCAGGAGTTCATGCATATACATGTAGTTAGGGTCAGAGGTCAGGGTTAGGGTCAGGAGTATGAATGAGTATGAATGGTCGGTGGTGGTATAAGTTTATATTTCATAAATCAGACACTGTTCCTCTTGTTCTTCCACAAATGTTTTGTCCATGTCAGGGGGAACTGGACTAAAATATGTTTCTAAGGAGGAACATGCGTGAAAAAAGTTTGACAAACAGTGGGTTAGAACTTTAGAAGATGATTAAAAATAGAGTTTGGTGAAAAAGACATGTCCTAATCACTTCCATGTTAACACAGTCATTCATTCATACTCATTCATACACCAGTGTCACTGGTGTCACTAGTGAGAAGCGTCTCAGTGTCGACCAACTGAGCCATGGCTGCCCCAGTACCCGTACGTACCCCCAGGGGTACACGTACCCACATTTGAGAACCACTATTGTAAACAACATCACACTTCAGTGGTAGTACGTAGAGGGTCCCTAAAGACAAACCCGTGTCCTCAGGTCTTCATGTCCTCAGATAGTGGGTCCACAGTTACTGATCTACACACATGGACCTTTGGTTCAGAAGACGTCTGAGGACGAAGACCATAATAGTCCATTATCCAGTAAAGACTGAGACACTCTGGAAATACACTACATAATTTCATTGTTTTTTTAAAACACTATCCTGGTCGTAGACTAAACATCACTGTTCCAGCTTCATTTACATTTACAATCAAATTCTGGACTATGTTTTGACCATGTCGGTAATGGAATATTTGGTGTTTATTTAGCAAAAAAGTCACATTTTCTACAGCCTCTGCACCAGTTAAACATTAACCACAGACATGTTAGAGAAGTTAAAGGGTTAATGATGAAGTCTAATAAAAACAACACTAATGGCGACTGATGGTGCAATAAAAGCCTGAGATCAATAAAGAACCACAGTGTTTGGAGGAAGTCCAGCACGAAAACACATGAGTGGGTTTAAAGACAGAGACGCTTGCTATAAACACACTGATAAAATGAACTTTTCTATGGTCGTTAACATTCATTTACATGTTTCTATGGTTGTTAACATTCATTTACATGTTTCTATGGTTGTTAACATTCATTTACATGTTTCTATGGTTGTTAACATTCATTTACGTGTTTCTATGGTCGTTAACATTCATTTACATGTTTCTATGGTCGTTAACATTCATTTACATGTTTCTATGATTAACATTCATTTACATGTTTCTATGGTCGTTAACATTCATTTACATGTTTCTATGGTCGTTAACATTCATTTACATGTTTCTATGGTCGTTAACATTCATTTACATGTTTCTATGGTCGTTAACATTCATTTACATGTTTCTATGGTCGTTAACATTCATTTACATGTTTCTATGGTCGTTAACATTCATTTACATGTTTCTATGGTTGTTAACATTCATTTACATGTTTCTATGATTAACATTCATTTACATGTTTCTATGGTCGTTAACATTCATTTACATGTTTCTATGGTTGTTAACATTCATTTACATGTTTCTATGGTCGTTAACATTCATTTACATGTTTCTATGGTCGTTAACATTCATTTACATGTTTCTATGGTCGTTAACATTCATTTACATGTTTCTATGGTTGTTAACATTCATTTACATGTTTCTATGGTCGTTAAAATTCATTTACATGTTTCTATGATTAACATTAATTTACATGTTTCTATGGTTGTTAACATTCATTTACATGTTTCTATGGTCGTTAACATTCATTTACATGTTTCTATGGTTGTTAACATTCATTTACATGTTTCTATGGTCGTTAACATTCATTTACATGTTTCTATGGTTAACATTCATTTACATGTTTCTATGGTTGTTAACATTCATTTACATGTTTCTATGGTCGTTAAAATTCATTTACATGTTTCTATGATTAACATTAATTTACATGTTTCTATGGTCGTTAACATTAATTTACATGTTTCTATGGTTGTTAACATTCATTTACATGTTTCTATGGTCGTTAACATTCATTTACATGTTTCTATGGTTAACATTCATTTACATGTTTCTATGGTTGTTAACATTCATTTACATGTTTCTATGGTCGTTAAAATTCATTTACATGTTTCTATGATTAACATTAATTTACATGTTTCTATGGTCGTTAACATTAATTTACATGTTTCTATGGTCGTTAACATTCATTTACATGTTTCTATGGTCGTTAACATTCATTTACATGTTTCTATGATTAACATTCATTTACATGTTTCTATGGTCGTTAACATTCATTTACATGTTTCTATGGTCGTTAACATTCATTTACATGTTTCTATGGTCGTTAACATTCATTTACATGTTTCTATGGTTGTTAACTTTCATTTACATGTTTCTATTGTCGTTAACATTCAATTACATGTTTCTATGGTCGTTAACATTCATTTACATGTTTCTATGGTCGTTAACATTCATTTATATGTTTCTATGATTAACATTCATTTACATGTTTCTATGGTCGTTAACATTCATTTACATGTTTCTATGGTCGTTAACATTCATTTACATGTTTCTATGGTCGTTAACATTCATTTACATGTTTCTATGGTTGTTAACATTCATTTACATGTTTCTATGGTTGTTAACATTCATTTACATGTTTCTATGGTTGTTAACATTCATTTACGTGTTTCTATGGTCGTTAACATTCATTTACATGTTTCTATGGTCGTTAACATTCATTTACATGTTTCTATGGTCGTTAACATTCATTTACATGTTTCTATGGTTGTTAACATTCATTTACATGTTTCTATGATTAACATTCATTTACATGTTTCTATGGTCGTTAACATTCATTTACATGTTTCTATGGTTGTTAACATTCATTTACATGTTTCTATGGTCGTTAACATTCATTTACATGTTTCTATGGTCGTTAACATTCATTTACATGTTTCTATGGTCGTTAACATTCATTTACATGTTTCTATGGTTGTTAACATTCATTTACATGTTTCTATGGTCGTTAAAATTCATTTACATGTTTCTATGATTAACATTAATTTACATGTTTCTATGGTTGTTAACATTCATTTACATGTTTCTATGGTCGTTAACATTCATTTACATGTTTCTATGGTTGTTAACATTCATTTACATGTTTCTATGGTCGTTAACATTCATTTACATGTTTCTATGGTTAACATTCATTTACATGTTTCTATGGTTGTTAACATTCATTTACATGTTTCTATGGTTGTTAACATTCATTTACATGTTTCTATGGTCGTTAACATTCATTTACATGTTTCTATGGTTAACATTCATTTACATGTTTCTATGGTTGTTAACATTCATTTACATGTTTCTATGGTTGTTAACATTCATTTATGATAATCATGCATATTTTTTGTATTCAATTAAATCCAACACCAAGAGCAGACATTTCATCTTGAAAGTCAATTTAAAATAAAAATAGAATAGAGAACAACAGCTGAATAGGTGTATGATATGCTAATATATGCTAATTTATGCAAATGTATGCTAAAGTAGCATATTCAGCTAATGTTACACTGAGAACATTCCTGGTACGTTAACGTTACAGAACAGACTCAGCAGCGCACTCTTATGGTCGTCAGTGTGAATATAACATGTGAAGTTATAGAACACAGTATAAGCCACAATCCTGGCCAAACTATGAAAAAAAAAAACTGGTTGCAAATGTTTATTTCATGCTCAACTACAACCAAATGACACATTATGTTCCTGTGAATACACTTAATTTTGTTCCAAATATGGCTCCATCCATCACATGATCTGATCATGTGTTCTGTCCAAATGTTTATCCTGGTCTAAATGATCGACCATCATCGAAAAATTAACAATAATCTATAAACTCACATTAATATGTTACTTTACATTTGCAAATATTACTATTAATATTATATAATGCTCCCATTATAATGAATATTTTATTTTTCTAATATTATATTTTTATTTAGTCAACGGTAGACTATTGTTTGTGTTTCTTGAACTAATGTAAACAATAACACCCAGACATTAATGTTCAATCTATCGAACTCATGTGATTGATTATATCTTTACTGGTCAAAGGATCGATAAAATAAATATACTTTATAGTATTAATGACACCAGCGTCGATAACACTGAGGATGAATGAACTGACGGACTGTTATTGTCAAAACACTGGGTGGTTATGAGCATGCTCAGAAGAGCTAGGTGGTTATGAGCATGCTCAGTAGAGCTGAGTGGTTATGAGCATGCTCAGTAGAGCTGAGTGGTTATGAGCATGCTCAGAAGAGCTAGGTGGTTATGAGCATGCTCAGTAGAGCTGGGTGGTTATGAGCATGCTCAGTAGAGCTAGGTGGTTATGAGCATGCTCAGTAGAGCTGAGTGGTTATGAGCATGCTCAGTAGAGCTGAGTGGTTATGAGCATGCTCAGTAGAGCTGAGTGGTTATGAGCATGCTCAGTAGAGCGAGGTGGTTATGAGCATCCTCAGTAGAGCTGGGTGGTTATGAGCATGCTCAGTAGAGCTGAGTGGTTATGAGCATGCTCAGTAGAGCTGGGTGGTTATGAGCATGCTCAGTAGAGTTTGGGTGGTTATGAGCATGCTCAGTAGAGTTTGGGTGGTTATGAGCATGCTCAGTAGACTTGAGTGGTTATGAGCATGCTCAGTAGACTTGAGTGGTTATGAGCATGCTCAGCAGAGCTGAGTGGTTATGAGCATGCTCAGTAGACTTGAGTGGTTATGAGCATGCTCAGTAGACTTGAGTGGTTATGAGCATGCTCAGTAGACTTGAGTGGTTATGAGCATGCTCAGTAGAGCTGAGTGGTTATGAGCATGCTCAGTAGACTTGAGTGGTTATGAGCATGCTCAGTAGACTTGAGTGGTTATGAGCATGCTCAGTAGAGTTGGGTGGTTATGAGCATGCTCAGTAGAGCTGGGTGGTTATGAGCATGCTCAGTAGAGTTTGGGTGGTTATGAGCATGCTCAGTAGAGTTTGGGTGGTTATGAGCATGCTCAATAGAGTTTGGGTGGTTATGAGCATGCTCAGTAGAGTTTGGGTGGTTATGAGCATGCTCAGTAGAGCGAGGTGGTTATGAGCATGCTCAGTAGAGCTGGGTGGTTATGAGCATGCTCAGTAGAGCTAGGTGGTTATGAGCATGCTCAGTAGAGCTGAGTGGTTATGAGCATGCTCAGAAGAGCTAGGTGGTTATGAGCATGCTCAGTAGAGCTGAGTGGTTATGAGCATGCTCAGTAGAGCTGAGTGGTTATGAGCATGCTCAGTAGAGCTGGGTGGTTATGAGCATGCTCAGTAGAGTTTGGGTGGTTATGAGCATGCTCAGTAGAGTTTGGGTGGTTATGAGCATGCTCAGTAGAGCTGAGTGGTCATGAGCATAGTCAGTAGACTTGAGTGGTTATGAGCATGCTCAGTAGACTTGAGTGGTTATGACCATGCTCAGCAGAGCTGAGTGGTTATGAGCATGCTCAGTAGAGCTGGGTGGTTATGAGCATGCTCAGTAGAGTTTGGGTGGTTATGAGCATGCTCAGTAGAGTTTGGGTGGTTATGAGCATGCTCAGTAGAGCTGGGTGGTTATGAGCATGCTCAGTAGAGCTGGGTGGTTATGAGCATGCTCAGTAGAGCTGAGTGGTTATGAGCATGCTCAGTAGAGCTGAGTGGTTATGAGCATGCTCAGTAGAGCTGGGTGGTTATGAGCATGCTCAGTAGAGTTTGGGTGGTTATGAGCATGCTCAGTAGAGTTTGGGTGGTTATGAGCATGCTCAGTAGAGCTGAGTGGTTATGAGCATGCTCAGTAGAGTTGGGTGGTTATGAGCATGCTCAGTAGAGCTGGGTGGTTATGAGCATGCTCAGTAGAGTTTGGGTGGTTATGAGCATGCTCAGTAGAGTTTGGGTGGTTATGAGCATGCTCAGTAGAGTTTGGGTGGTTATGAGCATGCTCAGTAGAGTTTGGGTGGTTATGAGCATGCTCAGTAGAGTTTGGGTGGTTATGAGCATGCTCAGTAGAGTTTGGGTGGTTATGAGCATGCTCAGTAGAGTTTGGGTGGTTATGAGCATGCTCAGTAGAGTTTGGGTGGTTATGAGCATGCTCAGTAGAGTTTGGGTGGTTATGAGCATGCTCAGTAGAGTTTGGGTGGTTATGAGCATGCTCAGTAGAGCTGGGTGGTTATGAGCATGCTCAGTAGAGCTGGGTGGTTATGAGCATGCTCAGTAGAGCTGGGTGGTTATGAGCATGCTCAGTAGAGTTTGGGTGGTTATGAGCATGCTCAGTAGAGTTTGGGTGGTTATGAGCATGCTCAGTAGAGTTTGGGTGGTTATGAGCATGCTCAGTAGAGTTTGGGAGGCCAGTGTGATCATAGAACTCTACGTGTTAAAGGTCGTGAACCTGGGCTGAACGATTTTAAGAAAAAAAATACAATTGCGATTTTTCTGACAGATATTCGATTTCATTCACAATTTTCTTCAAATCAAGTTTCAGTGGCTCAACAACATCTGTAAATATCACTCAAACAACTCCACTGCGATAAGTGAAGAGCTGGTGTCAGATGTCGTCACATTTATTAACTCATTCACTGCCAGCTATTTTCTGAACAGCCAGCCTCACAGTGCCAGCAGTTTTGGAGAATCTTGAGTGATTTTTTTTAGAACCAAAGAATATTGAGTTTTATGACTTTATGAACACAGAAAGTGTAGACTTCTATGAAACAACAAAAACAACACATAAAACAAGGTGTTTGATAGAAAAACAGTCATTTATTCATAAACATGCCCTAATCAGTGTACTATTTCTCTGTGTGTGATATGCTGTAAAACAATGTCCTGCATGTAACGCCACACGGCAGGAAACACACCACATCCTGGTCTCACTGCGGCGGCCGCTGTGCGCACAGACACGACACCTCCGTGTTGGCCTGGTCTTGTTGGGGGTGGGCATCAGCTTTTCCAGCCTGTGCCTCGCCATGTTGCCATCCAGCCTACTTTCAGGGTCCATGTTGTACGGTGCTCTGGGATTGTGTGCTTCGTCTGCCTGGGCCGTCTCCGCCTCCAGCACCCCATGCTGCTTCCCTGACCACATCCTCACGACCCTGCGTGTGAACTCCAAAAGTGACTTACATTGTTGTGGATTTCTGGCCCTATAAAGAACATATGGTTAAACATGGCAATTTGGAACATGAAAGCCACAAACTTCTTTGACCAGTTTAGGGACCTCCTTATGAAGGGGTAGTAGGCCACATTCTGGTCCAGTTTATCCACGCCATTCATGTTGGAGTTGTAGGCGATCACACACACTGGTTTAAACTGGGTCACTTTATGTCTCTGCCCCCTCTGCCACACATCAACCCCTTCCATTCTGTCTTGGTGGCAGGTTGTCACCATCTTCACGATTCGTTTGTCCTGCCAAGCTACCACCATCATGCGCCCATTGTGCCGCACAATTCTTTCCCCTGCCCCCAGGTCAGACTTTTTGATCTCCCTGATGATCAATGGCTCTCCCTTGTTTTTCCTGAGGGTTCCACAGACGTTTGTCTGTGCTCTCAGTAAGCGTTCGCACAGGGACACAGAATTATAGAAATTGTCCATGTAGACAGTATAACCATGACCCTGGAGACGATCAAGCAGAGAGAACACTATCTCTGGCAGAGTACTACCTTCACCCACATAAGGCCGCAAGTTGAAGCAGTACCCTGTCGCAGAGTCACACAGAATGTACGATTTTATACCATACTTCACCGGCTTTTGTGGGTTATACACTCGGAACGATAGGCGCCCCCGCCACTGCATCATGCCCTCATCAATGCAAATGTTTTTTCCTGGCTGGTACAGTTCTTTGCATTTCCCAACAAGATAATCTAACACTGGGCGGACTTTGTACATTTTATCAGCAGTATTTTGTGTGGCATTGTTATTGAAATGGAGGAACCGCCATATAATTTGAAATCTGTTCCTGGACATTGTCTGGCTGAAATATGGTGTTGCATCTATTTCCTCTACACTCCAGTATAAGTCAAGGCTTGGCTTTTTGATGTAGCCAGTGAGGAAACTCAGTGCAAAGAATGTTTTCAGTTCTGGGACTGACACTGGCTTCCAGGCATTACCTCTGCTGTGTGGTAGCGCCTCAGGGTTGGCTTCAAAGTACTGATGAGCATACAAGTTGGTCTGAGCGCGAATATGCTGCAGCAGCTCATCTGTCACAACCAGGTCTAGGTAATCGGCCGGCTCATTGGAGTCTAAGTCCGCCGCAGCGTTCTGAGGGCCCGGTGTTGCAGTAAACGCCAACCCCAGGGGTTCCCAGCCGGCTTGACACCAGCCCTGGTCCTGGTCCTGGTCGTGGTCCCAGCCCCTAGCTGATACACCTTTCTTTCTTTGTCCTCCACCAAGAGGAGGGATGGGGGCCCTGCTGGACCCACCACCTGTAACACATAATTACCATAATGATTAGCAACAGGTGCCCATAATACAACTGGAGGAAAATGGTGTTCATGTAACAAGGACTGAATGGGGGTTAATTCTTACCTCTGTCACGTCCATTATCGGAGCGATCTGGCTCCCGCTCCGGCGATGAGGCTGTGTCGGTGTCAGACGAACCAGACGGCAGCCATTCGTCTGACGTATCCGGGTCTGGTTCACTGGGATCCTCTGAACCGGATTCACCTGGGCCATGCTGGTGCCCTCGGTCCTTCGAAGGCACATGGTGCGCACCACACCCGCTCCCTCTGCCCTTCTTCTTTGCTGGGTATCTCCGACCTACTCTCCCTTCTCTTTCCCCCTCACCTGCCGCAGTATCTCCTGAAATACTCCTAAACCTGCTTTCTTCCACCGCCAGCTGCCTCAGTTCGCTACATCTCCGCTTTTTCGCCATCTTCACTCAACCTCGTCCTTCTTCCTCTGCCAACACCAGTTGTACCCCACCCACAAACCGATTCCCATGGTCCCCGCCTACAGGATTCAAAATTCAATGAGTACACGCCTCATTTTCAGTGACAGGCGACAGGACCTCCAGGAACCAGGGGTCTAATGGCCAGGATGTAACCCGCCCAGAAGGCCCGGTTCTGGGGGTAAAAAGGCAGGGCATCTGGACCCCTGGAACCACATAGAACCAGGGGTCAAAAGGCCGGGCGTTAGACCCACCAATAAGGCTCTGGTGGGACTTAGAAAAATTTCAGATTCACTCTGGTAGTACCATGCCTCTGGTGGGACTTAGAAAAATTTCAGATTCACTCTGGTAGTACCATGCCTCTGGTGGGACTTGGAAAAATTTCAGATTCACTCTGGTAGTACCATGCCTCTGGTGGGACTTAGAATAATTTCAGCTTCACTCCTGGTAGTACCATGCCTCTGGTGGGACTTAGAAAAATGTAAGCTTCACTCCTGGTAGTACCATGCCTCTGGTGGGACTTAGAAAAATGTAAGCTTCACTCCTGGTAGTACCATGCCTCTGGTGGGACTTAGAAAAATTTCAGATTCACTCCTGGTAGTACCATGCCTCTGGTGGGACTTAGAATAATTTCAGCTTCACTCCTGGTAGTACCATGCCTCTGGTGGGACTTAGAAAAATTTCAGCCTCACTCTGGTAGTACCATGCCTCCAGTTCAGAAAAATGACAAAGTCCAACTTTCAGACGTAGCGAGTTTTGCCTCTTGGTAGTTGCTGGGGACCTGTCTATTTTGCCAGACGTGATTGAGTTTTGCTTCTTGGTAGTTGCTGGGGCCTCCCCATTCAAAGTCAATGGAGACACCTTCTGCATAGTGCATTTAGCACTTTCTTGGGAGGTTTTTTTTCACGTGCTTCCCCCATTTCAGAAACCACGATTTTAAGTGGTGTTCCTCCAGGCGCAGGCAGGCAGGATTCGCAGGGTACCTTCCCCGGACCAAAATGAAGGGACATCTGTTCCCTTTTGTTGCTTTTTCCCCTGCCATCCTCCGGAAGCTAACAGCAAGCCTCCAATGGGACTTGCTTCACCCCGGTAGTACCATGCCTCCAGTTTAGAAAAATGACAAAGTCCCACTTTCACACGTAGCGAGTTTTGCCTCTTGGTGGTTGCTGGGGACCTGGAGCCCCATAGAACCAGGGTTAAAAAGTCCAGGCTTTAGACCCAGCCTTAAGGCCCCATTCTGGGGCACAGTAGCCGGGCACGTGGACCCCTGGAGCCCCGTAGAACCAGGGGTAATAGGGCTGGGCCTTGACCCAGCCTGAAGGCCCCGTTCTGGGGCAGAGGAGCAGGGCACGTGGACCCCTGGAGCCCCATAGAACCAGGGGTAAAAAGGCCAGGCTTTAGACCCAGCCTTAAGGCCCCATTCTGGGGCACAGTAGCCGGGCACGTGGACCCCTGGAGTCCCGTAGAACCAGGGGTAATAGGGCTGGGCCTTGACCCAGCCTGAAGGCCCCGTTCTGGGGCAGAGGAGCAGGGCACGTGGACCCCTGGAGCCCCATAGAACCAGGGGTAAAAAGGCCGGGCCTTGACCCAGCCTGAAGGCCCCATTCTGGGGCAAAGTAGCTGGGCACGTGGACCCCTGTGAAAAATGACAAAGTCCCACTTTCACACGTAGCGAGTTTTGCCTCTTGGTAGTTGCTGGGGACCTGGAGCCCCATAGAACCAGGGGTAAAAAGGCCGGGCCTTGACCCAGCCTGAAGGCCCCATTCTGGGGCACAGTAGCTGGGCACGTGGACCCCTGTGAAAAATGACAAAGTCCCACTTTCACATGTAGCGAGTTTTGCCTCTTGGTAGTTGCTGGGGACCTGGAGCCCCATAGAACCAGGGGTAAAAAGGCCGGGCCTTGACCCAGCCTGAAGGCCCCATTCTGGGGCACAGTAGCTGGGCACGTGGACCCCTGTGAAAAATGACAAAGTCCCACTTTCACACGTAGCGAGTTTTGCCTCTTGGTAGTTGCTGGGGACCTGGAGCCCCATAGAACCAGGGGTAAAAAGGCCGGGCCTTGACCCAGCCTGAAGGCCCCATTCTGGGGCACAGTAGCTGGGCACATGGACCCCTGGAGCCCCGTAGAACCAGGGGTAAAAAGACCAGGCCTTGACCCAGCCTGAAGGCCCCATTGTGGGGCAAAGTAGCCGGGCACGTGGACCCCTGGAGCCCCGTAGAACCAGGGGTAATAAGGCCGGGCCTTGACCCAGCCTGAAGGCCCCATTCTGGGGCACAGTAGCCAGGCATGTGGACCCCTGGAGCCCCATAGAACCAGGGGTAAAAAGGCCAGGCTTTAGACCCATCCTTAAGGCCCCATTCTGGGGCACAGTAGCCGGGCACGTGGACCCCTGGAGCCCCGTAGAACCAGGGGTAATAGGGCTGGGCCTTGACCCAGCCTGAAGGCCCCATTCTGGGGCAGAGGAGAAGGGCACGTGGACCCCTGGAGCCCCATAGAACCAGGGGTAAAAAGGCCTGGCTTTAGACCCAGCCTTAAGGCCCCATTCTGGGGCACAGTAGCCGGGCACGTGGACCCCTGGAGCCCCATAGAACCAGGGGTCCAAACCTGGGACCTATACCCGAAAAAGGTACTTTATGCCCGGCCACAATCTAGACACCCGGCCCCTACAGGACCTCCAGGGACCGACCGCCCCAGTCGGTCCCTGGTACCCCAAACTTAAGCCCCCTCCTCGGGCTAAACCCCTTCAACCGGCGCCGTAAGACAACCAGAGCCTTGGTACTACAAAATGAAAAAATATCAGAAATTTTTCTAAGTCCACACAATACTTTGAAAAATTTCCTCTATCTTTATCTTTGTAGTACCAAGGGTTTTTTTTTTTATTTTTTGGGAATTTTTCTAAGTCCAATGTGGACTTAGAAATATTTTTACATAGCCTTGGTACTACAAAACCATTGGTAGACATTTTTCTAAGTCCACACATTACAAAGTCCCACTCTCATACGTAGCATGTTTTGCCTAGCGGGAGTTCCTGGGCACGTGGAACCACATAGAACCAGGGGTAAAATGGCCAGCCTTTATACCCAGCCTCAAGGCCCCATTCTGGGGTACAGTAGCCGGGCACGTGGACCCCTGGAGCCCCATAGAACCAGGGCTCAGGAGGCCAGGCTTTATACCCAGCCTCAAGGCCCCATTCTGGGGGACAGTAGCCGGGCACGTGGACCCCTGGAGCCCCATAGAACCAGGGGTAAAATGGCCCGGCTTTAGACCCAGCCTCGAGGCCCCATTCTGGGGCAGAGTAGAGCAACATATGGACCCCTGTGAAAAATGACAAAGTCCAACAAAATTTCAGCTTCACTCCTGGTAGTACCATGCCTCTGGTGGGACTTAGAAAAATTTCAGCCTCACTCTGGTAGTACCATGCCTCCAGTTCAGAAAAATGACAAAGTCCAACTTTCAGACGTAGCGAGTTTTGCCTCTTGGTAGATGCTGGGGACCTGTCTATTTTGCCAGACGTGATTGAGTTTTGCTTCTTGGTAGTTGCTGGGGCCTCCCCATTCAAGGTCAATGGAGACACCTTCTGCATAGTGCATTTAACACTTTTTTGGGAGGTATTTTTTCACGTGCTTCCCCCATTTCAGAAACCACGATTTTAAGTGGTGTTCCTCCAGGCGCAGGCAGGCAGGATTCGCAGGGCACCTTCCCCGGACCAAAATGAAGGGACATCTGTTCCCTTTTGTTGCTTTTTCCCCTGCCATCCTCCGGAAGCTAACAGCAAGCCTGCAATGGGACTTGCTTCACCCCGGTAGTACCATGCCTCCAGTTTAGAAAAATGACAAAGTCCCACTTTCACACGTAGCGAGTTTTGCCTCTTGGTAGTTGCTGGGGACCTGGAGCACCATAGAACCAGGGGTAAAAAAGCCGGGCCTTGACCCAGCCTGAAGGCCCCATTCTGGGGCAGAGGAGCCAGGCAACTGGACCCCTGGAGCCCCATAGAACCAGGGGTAAAAAGGCCGGGCCTTGACCCAGCCTGAAGGCCCCATTCTGGGGCAAAGTAGCTGGGCACGTGGACCCCTGTGAAAAATGACAAAGTCCCACTTTCACACGTAGCGAGTTTTGCCTCTTGGTAGTTGCTGGGGACCTGGAGCCCCATAGAACCAGGGGTAAAAAGGCCGGGCCTTGACCCAGCCTGAAGGCCCCATTCTGGGGCACAGTAGCTGGGCACGTGGACCCCTGTGAAAAATGACAAAGTCCCACTTTCACATGTAGCGAGTTTTGCCTCTTGGTAGTTGCTGGGGACCTGGAGCCCCATAGAACCAGGGGTAAAAAGGCCGGGCCTTGACCCAGCCTGAAGGCCCCATTCTGGGGCACAGTAGCTGGGCACGTGGACCCCTGTGAAAAATGACAAAGTCCCACTTTCACACGTAGCGAGTTTTGCCTCTTGGTAGTTGCTGGGGACCTGGAGCCCCATAGAACCAGGGGTAAAAAGGCCGGGCCTTGACCCAGCCTGAAGGCCCCATTCTGGGGCACAGTAGCTGGGCACATGGACCCCTGGAGCCCCGTAGAACCAGGGGTAAAAAGACCAGGCCTTGACCCAGCCTGAAGGCCCCATTGTGGGGCAAAGTAGCCGGGCACGTGGACCCCTGGAGCCCCGTAGAACCAGGGGTAATAAGGCCGGGCCTTGACCCAGCCTGAAGGCCCCATTCTGGGGCACAGTAGCCAGGCATGTGGACCCCTGGAGCCCCGTAGAACCAGGGGTAATAAGGCTGGGCCTTGACCCAGCCTGAAGGCCCCATTCTGGGGCACAGTAGCCGGGCACGTGGACCCCTGGAGCCCCGTAGAACCAGGGGTAATAAGGCTGGGCCTTGACCCAGCCTGAAGGCCCCATTCTGGGGCACAGTAGCCGGGCACGTGGACCCCTGGAGCCCCATAGAACCAGGGGTAAAAAGACCAGGCCTTAACCCAGCCTGAAGGCCCCATTCTGGGGCAGAGGAGCCGGGTACGTGGACCCCTGGAGCCCTATAGAACCAGGGGTCTAACCCTGGGACCTATACCCGAAAAAAGGCTCCCTATCCCCGGTCACAATCTAGACACACCCGGCCCCTACAGGACCTCCAGGGACCGACCGCCCCAGTCGGTCCCTGGTACCCCAAACTTAAGCCCCCTCCTCGGGCTAAACCCCTTCAACCGGCGCCGTAAGACAACCAGAGCCTTGGTACTACAAAACGAAAAAATATCAGAAATTTTTCTAAGTCCACACAATACTTTGAAAAATTTCCACAAGGAAATTTTTTTCAGAGTCCCATGTGGACTTAGAAAATTTTCTATCTTTCCATTTGTAGTACCAAGGGTTTTTTTTTACTTTTTGGAATTTTTCTAAGTCCAACGTGGACTTAGAAAATTTTCTATCTTTCCATTTGTAGTACCAAGGGTTTTTTTTTACTTTTTGGAATTTTTCTAAGTATTTTTACATAGCCTTGGTACTACAAAACCATAGGTAGAAATTTTTCTAAGTCCACACAGTACAAAGTCCCACTCTCATATGTAGTTCCTGGGCACGTGGAACCACATAGAACCAGGGGTAAAATGGCCAGCCTTTATACCCAGCCTGAAGGCCTCATTCTGGGGCACACTAGCCGGGCACGTGGACGCCTGGAGCCCCATAGAACCAGGGGTAAAAAGGCCAGGCTTTATACCCAGCCTCAAGGCCCCATTCTGGGGCACAGTAGCCGGGCACGTGGACCCCTGGAGCCCCATAGAACCAGGGGTAAAAAGGCCCGGCTTTAGACCCAGCCTCGAGGCCCCATTCTGGGGCAGAGTAGAGCAACATATGGACCCCTGTGAAAAATGACAAAGTCCAACAAAATTTCAGCTTCACTCTGGTAGTACCATGCCTCTGGTGGGACTTAGAATAATTTCATCCTCACTCTGGTAGTACCATGCCTCTGGTGGGACTTAGAATAATTTCAGCCTCACTCTGGTAGTACCATGCCTCCAGTTCAGAAAAATGACAAAGTCCAACTTTCAGACGTAGCGAGTTTTGCCTCTTGGTAGTTGCTGGGGACCTGTCTATTTTGCCAGACGTGATTGAGTTTTGCTTCTTGGTAGTTGCTGGGGCCTCCCCATTCAAGGTCAATGGAGACACCTTCTGCATAGTGCATTTAACACTTTTTTGGGAGGTATTTTTTCACGTGCTTCCCCCATTTCAGAAACCACGATTTTAAGTGGTGTTCCTCCAGGCGCAGGCAGGCAGGATTCGCAGGGTACCTTCCCCGGACCAAAATGAAGGGACATCTGTTCCCTTTTGTTGCTTTTTCCCCTGCCATCCTCCGGAAGCTAACAGCAAGCCTCCATTGGGACTTGCTTCACCCCGGTAGTACCATGCCTCCAGTTTAGAAAAATGACAAAGTCCCACTTTCACACGTAGCGAGTTTTGCCTCTTGGTAGTTGCTGGGGACATGGAGCCCCATAGAACCAGGGGTAAAAAGGCCGGGCCTTGACCCGGCCTGAAGGCCCCATTCTGGGGCACAGTAGCTGGGCAACTGGACCCCTGGAGCCCCATAGAACCAGGGGTAAAAAGTCCCAGCTTTAGACCCAGCCTCAAGGCCCCATTCTGGGGCACACTAGCCGGTCACATGGACCCCTGGAGCCCCATAGAATCAGGGCTCAGGAGGCCAGGCTTTATACCCAGCCTCAAGGCCCCATTCTGGGGCACACTAGCCGGTCACGTAGACCCCTGGAGCCCCATAGAACCAGGGCTCAGGAGGCCAGGCTTTATACCCAGCCTCAAGGCCCCATTCTGGGGGACAGTAGCCGGGCACGTGGACCCCTGGAGCCCCAAAGAACCAGGGGTAAAAAGGCTGGGCCTTGACCCAGCCTGAAGGCCCCATTCTGGGGCAGAGGAGCCGGGTACGTGGACCCCTGGAGCCCCATAGAACCAGGGCTCAGGAGGCCAGACTTTATACCCAGCCTCAAGGCCCCATTCTGGGGCAGAGTAGCCGGTCACGTGGACCCCTGGAGCCCCATAGAACCAGAGCTCAGGAGGCCAGGCTTTATACCCAGCCTCAAGGCCCCATTCTGGGGCAGAGTAGCAGGTCACGTGGACCCCTGGAGCCCCATAGAACCAGGGCTCAGGAGGCCAGGCTTTATACCCAGCCTCAAGGCCCCATTCTGGGGCAGAGTAGCCGGTCACGTGGACCCCTGGAGCCCCATAGAACCAGGGCTCAGGAGGCCAGGCTTTATACCCAGCCTCAAGGCCCCATTCTGGGGCACACTAGCCGGTCACGTGGACCCCTGGAGCCCCATAGAACCAGGGCTCAGGAGGCCAGGCTTTATACCCAGCCTAAAGGCCCCATTCTGGGGCACACTAGCCGGTCACGTGGACCCCTGGAGCCCCATAGATCCAGGGCTCAGGAGGCCAGGCTTTATACCCAGCCTCAAGGCCCCATTCTGGGGCAGAGTAGCCGGTCACGTGGACCCCTGGAGCCCCATAGAACCAGGGCTCAGGAGGCCAGGCTTTATACCCAGCCTCAAGGCCCCATTCTGGGGCAGTGTAGCCGGTCACGTGGACCCCTGGAGCCCCATAGAACCAGGGCTCAGGAGGCCAGGCTTTATACCCAGCCTCAAGGCCCCATTCTGGGGCACACTAGCCGGTCACGTGGACCCCTGGAGCCCCATAGAACCAGGGCTCAGGAGGCCAGGCTTTATACCCAGCCTCAAGGCCCCATTCTGGGGCAGTGTAGCCGGTCACGTGGACCCCTGGAGCCCCATAGAACCAGGGCTCAGGAGGCCAGGCTTTATACCCAGCCTCAAGGCCCCATTCTGGGGCAGAGTAGCCGGTCACGTGGACCCCTGGAGCCCCATAGAACCAGGGCTCAGGAGGCCAGGCTTTATACCCAGCCTCAAGGCCCCATTCTGGGGCAGTGTAGCCCATCACGTGGACCCCTGGAGCCCCATAGAACCAGGGCTCAGGAGGCCAGGCTTTATACCCAGCCTCAAGGCCCCATTCTGGGGCACACTAGCCGGTCACGTGGACCCCTGGAGCCCCATAGAACCAGGGCTCAGGAGGCCAGGCTTTATACCCAGCCTCAAGGCCCCATTCTGGGGCACACTAGCCGGTCACGTGGACCCCTGGAGCCCCATAGAACCAGGGCTCAGGAGGCCAGGCTTTATACCCAGCCTCAAGGCCCCATTCTGGGGCAGAGTAGCCGGTCACGTGGACCCCTGGAGCCCCATAGAACCAGGGCTCAGGAGGCCAGGCTTTATACCCAGCCTGAAGGCCCCATTCTGGGGCAGAGTAGCCGGGCACGTGGACCCCTGGAGCCCCATAGAACCAGGGGTCTAACCCTGGGACCTATACCCGAAAAAAGGCTCCCTATCCCCGGCCACAATCTAGACACACCCGGCCCCTACTGGACCTCCAGGGACCGACCGCCCCAGTCGGTCCCTGGTACCCCAAACTTAAGCCCCCTCCTCGGGCTAAACCCCTTCAACCGGCGCCGTAAGTCAACCAGAGCCTTGGTACTACAAAACGAAAAAATATCAGAAATTTTTCTAAGTCCAACGTGGACTTAGAAAAATTTCTATCTTTCCATTTGTAGTACCAAGGGTTTTTTTATTTTTTGGAATTTTTCTAAGTCCAAAGTGGACTTAGAAAATTTTCTATCTTTCCATTTGTAGTACCAAGGGTTTTTTTTATTTTTTGGAATTTTTCTAAGTCCAAAGTGGACTTAGAAAATTTTCTATCTTTCCATTTGTAGTACCAAGGGTTTTTTTTATTTTTTGGAATTTTTCTAAGTCCAAAGTGGACTTAGAAAATTTTCTATCTTTCCATTTGTAGTACCAAGGGTTTTTTTTATTTTTTGGAATTTTTCTAAGTCCACACTGGACTTAGAAATATTTCAAAAAGGTTAAAAAAAAAACCCTTGGTACTACAAATATAAAGATAAAATTTTCTAAGTCCACACTGGACTTAGAAATATTCCAAAAAGGTTAAAAAAAAAACCCTTGGTACTACAAATATAAAGATAAAATTTTCTAAGTCCACACTGGACTTAGAAATGTTCCAAAAAGGTTAAAAAAAACCCTCTTGGGATTAGGAGGAGGCCGTTTACCCATCTCACGTTCCCTCTTACTTTATGTGAGTGCCTGTTCTCCCTGAGCCGCTCACGTTCCCTTCTGCTCCACGGGAGTGTCTGTTCTCCCTGAGTCTCTCACGATGGTCTGAGACCCCAGCTCACGTTCCCTTCTGCTCTACGGGAGTGTCTGTTCTCCCTGAGCCTCTCACGATGGTCTGAGACCCCAGCTCACGTTCCCTTCGTACCGCCCCAGTCAAACTCCCCACCTGCCAATGTGGGGTCAGAACCGGCAGAGCCGGACGCATGAAGAGAGAGCCCCGCCTGCTCGGGACTCACCTCACCGACCAAAGGAACCATAACTGATTTAATGAGCCATTCGTAGTTTCACTGTACCGACCTTCCAGCGGTTTAATATGTGGGACAAGCATATGCTGCTATACTGGAGGATCAACTAGGATAGCCCCGAAGGTGGAGCCAACCCGCGGCAGTGCGGTGATCCGAGGGGGCGGAGGAGGCGATCCAAGGCCCCCAGGAGAGTTGCCGGTCCCGAGGAGGGCATCCCCAACCCCCCCTGTGAGCCCTTTAGTAGGGCGGGACGGGAAAGGGGCCTCCTCGGTTAGAGCGACAGACCTGGGCGGGGGCCAGGGAAAAGGAACACACCGCCCCCTCAGAGCGCACCGCGCGAGCAGCGCGCACCCCGGGGTTATACACAGCCGCTGGGGCCAGCGCTCCGCCGCCGGAGCTGTAACCGCGCCCACTGCCGTGTGTGAACAGGATAAGAGAAACATAGTTATTTATAACGGACCCGCGTCAGCTCTGGCCGCCGTGACCGGGACCGCAACCCGCCGCCGGGTTAGACGGACCCCAGGCACCGCCTGGCACTCGCGGATCACGTTGGAGAGCCACTGAGGGAGACAGCGCATCTCTGTCCCGCATCCTCTCCTGGAGGCCGGAGCCCTGTCCTCCCCTCCCGAATACCTAACGTGTACCAGCCCGCAATGTTGAAGGAACCTACCGCTGAACCGACAAACGGAGAGCATAGGCCCTTCAGAGGCGGGGCTTCATAAATGCCTTTCGATCTGGAGGTTCGGAGGGCATAAATCCAATAAAGGGATCCGATGTCCCTCTGTCTTTGCACGGGTAACGCACCCTCCGAAGCTGGCCTCTTATTACACTGGAGCACCACCAGTTAAAACTCTCGTTCCTTGTAACGTGGATGTACTTGAAAAAATACCTCCCAAAAAAGTGCTAAATGCACTATGCAGAAGGTGTCTCCATTGACTTTGAATAGGGATGCCCTAGCAACTACCAAAGAGCAAAATCCGTTTACGTGTGGCAAAGTGTGGACTTAGAAATATTTTTATAGTGAAGCTGTGGACTTAGAAAAATTTCAGCTTCACCCGGGTAGTACCATGCCTCTATAAAAATATTTCTAAGTCCACACTTTGCCACACGTAAACGGATTTTGCTCTTTGGTAGTTGCTAGGGCATCCCCATTCAAAGTCAACGGGGACACCTTCTGCATAGTGCATTTAGCACTTTTTTGGGAGGTATTTTTTCAAGTACATCCACGTTACAAGGAACGAGAGTTTTAACTGGTGGTGCTCCAGTGTGGACTTAGAAATATTTTTATGGAGGCATGGTACTACAAAACCACACTGGACTTATACCTATATATTATATAAATATGATTATACCTTCATATGCAGCCCCAGACCAGAGCGTTATGGGCGGATTAAACGCGCGGCTTCAGACCGCTGATCCCCGGTCCGTTTAGAGGGGGCGCATGCTCTGTTATTCTGCCCATAAACAGAGCATTATGAGCGGATTAAACGCGCGGCTTCAGACCGCTGATCCCCGGTCCGTTTAGAGGGGGCGCATGCTCTGTTATTCTGCCCCATAAAAAGAGCATTATGAGCGGTTTAATTTACCTGGGCTTTACACCATGGTTCCGGGACATTTTAGGGGTCCAATCTGCTCAGGAGGATCTAAAATAGCGGAGCACTTGGAAACCAGTCTGATTTTCAGTGACAGGCTGCGCGAGACCGCTCCCCGCCCCTCGCCCGTGATTGACGTATATATACGTCAATGGCAGTGAGTGAGTTAAGATAAAACATGTTTGTTTACATTTAGTGTTTGAACGACAGTGAATAGAACTGAAGTAAAACTACCGTCCATGTCTTCACTCGGTTTCAAACCTTTTCTGAAATTTCTGACCAGCTTTTACACTGAGATCACATGACCTGTCGTGATGCAGCACGCTGCTTCTGATTGGTCAGCTTGGCAGGATGGTAGGAGGAGCATACATGTGTACCAGGGCCAGTTAGGAACAGTGCGTCCCAAAACCCTGTCGTCTGAAATCATGATTTTCGGTCCAAACCGATATTGTTCTGCTCTACTGGCTGTTGTTGAACACGGTGGAAACAGTCGTGCTCCCACATGTTAACGGAGGCTCCGTGGACGATAAATAATGAAGTGCAGCGTTACATAATGAATGAACTTCCTTCAAATAAAGCACTGTGGAGCAATGGCGGGTCAACGCGGGATAAGAAGCAGGTGGGTGCCGAAACAACGGCCGCCTGGGAACGATTCGACCGAACGAAGCCCTGGGCTTTGACTTACAGGGAGAAGATCAGAGGAATATGTGGAACATACGAAGGAGGTGGTGACAGGAGGACGGGACGGGTGCGACATGTTCCACCTTGATTTACAGTAGGAGATGCGTTCAGGGGCTTCAGGACAAAAGAGACCCTGACAATAATAATATGAAGCAGAATATAAAAGAGCTGTGGATGGATGAGTTTTTAAAAACACATCTGGTCCACATTTAGAGATCAGATTAAATGTCCTGGATTCACATTTTTACTGGAAATGAGTCAAGTTTGAAAATGAAAAACAAGTTAAGGGAGTGAGACAAAAAAATACATAAATAAAAATGACACGAGCCTGAGCTAGCTTCTGATTGGTCCAATTTAAGGAATTAAATTGTCAAATAAAAATCAATCAGTCCAGGTTTGGCCCGTGAGCCACATGTTTGACAGCAGTGTTCCAGAGTGAGCTTTGAAAGCAGTGAAGACAGAGACGTTGGACCAGAAGACTCCTCCTCTTGAGGACAGACTGGACATTCTGTCCACTGGTGTGATTCACACACAATAACATCCACGACTCACACAAAAAAATCTGCTTGAACATTTTCTTGGATATTTCTCAGATGAAACATAATAACATTCTGTTCAATATTTCACTCTCGTATCAACATCATCTCACTTCCTGCTGCTGCTTCATGTGCTTGGACTTGGTTTATACCTTGTTGTTTTTTTTACTGTGGTTTCTTGCTGATGCTGCAGCTTTTTCCAAAGCACAGGAATAAAAAGCTGCTTTATGATTGGACGTCTCTCTGAGGCTGTCCCATATGTTCACTGTCCCTCATTAATTTGCTTTACTTGGTTTGTGCATCTTTAACAAACCTCTGTTAGCGTTTGCAAAAAAGAAGTACCGTATTTTCCACACTAAATAAAAAGTCAAAATTCTGACATAAAAGTCCAAATAATTTGATAAAAAGGTTAATTGTGAGATATACTAATGCTGCTGCTGCTGATGCATTCACATCTTTGACTGAACAGTGGGGAAACACAGACCTCTGGAATATAAACTCCACAGAAACATGGAGCAAAAGGTTTTTCACTAATATGAGTTAAAGTGGGTCAGAGCAGGAACACGAGGGTTTTGTCTAAACACAGGAAATACCTGACATTGTAAAAGTGTCTGAGGCATTAAGTCCATACAGTGCTCACTGCTGTCGTACCAACACACGGTCAAAAAGTAGCAGGACCTTTGTTTTTGGGTGATATTTATTCAGTCCCTCCAGGATTTCTGTGGCCTTTGTTTGTTTCGTCCTAAAATGTCTGATGTTTTTGAAACATTGTGATGAAACTTGTGATGCTTTTTAGGTTTTGTTAAAAGAGGAAGTGAAAGTTGCAATAAATAGTTGTGATTATCCCTTTTTGTACTTAAAATTAAGCCATATTTTACATATTTAATTACTGGAAATTAATTCAAAGTCATTGTGTTATGGTTCTGAAAACTACCTTTGATGCAGATGACAAATAAATGATTATGAGGATTATGAAAATACAACATATTAACAAATGCACCTGCTGCTTCTAGTGCATCGATAGGTAAGGTACTGGAAGGACTACTCATTTGACTTTTTATTTCATGAGCTTGACTTTGCCTAATGCCCCTTAAAGTGTGGAAAATACAGTATTTCTTTCTTTTTGTAAATGTATCAACAAAATGGTGGACAGGAAGTCAGAAATGCTGTATATCTTGTAAATTCTTCGACATCCAAACACCTCTGAAAGTAGAAAAATATGGAAGCATCACGTCAAAATCTATAATAATGTGAAGTGGAATAACCAAGACAACTGACATCAGCTGATGAATGAGAGTGAGGGTCGCTGTTACCATAGTAACAGTGTTTTAATAAAAGAGGACTGGTGTGTGTGTCTACGACCTCTACGACCTTTAACTATTTAATCAGAATGATAAAGCTAAATTATTTCAAACGAAAAGAGGAATAAAATATAAAAGTGAATAAAAAGGAAATGACAGGTTTAAACGGAACATTCTAGAAAACTGAAGGTTCGAAAAAAAAGAAACAAATTCTATCATTTTAAAAACACTTTATTTCCTAAATGAAGGAAGAAGATCAACTTATATATATATATATATATATATATATATATATATATATATATATATAATGTATATAAACAATTCATTAAAAAGCAGAAAAAAAGCTTTTCTGGAGTTTTTTTTTTTTTTACCTCGTACCTGAAAAGCAGAAGGGTTTGTTTTTGTTTTTGTCTTTTTGTTGTTTGAACAACAAATATGTTGAATGGTAGCATTTGTTTGTTTATACGTTTGTTTGTTTTCACTCTAGCGACTGCATTTCTGGAGCAAATTGGAATTTGATGAGACGTTTCGTCCATGTCACCTGCGGGATAGAATCTATGTTGGTGGATCTAGGTCAAAGGTCAATAAAAATCTAATAGAACAGTCTGGTGTTTATTTAAGTAGAAAAGCACTCAGAGCGCAGACCTCCGCCAAGGTAGACCCCCCCACCCCCAAAATTAATTCACTTCTTCCTGTTCACATTTCCAACATATCCTGAAAATTTCATCAAAATCCAAAGTTTTCGAGTTATCTTGAACACAAACAGACAAACAGAAAAACAAACAGATAAACAGACAAACAGAAAAAAGATAAACAGACAAACAGATACCCAGGCAAACCGACAAACAGATAAACAGACAAACAGATAAACAGACAAACAAACAGATAAACAGACAAACTGACAAATAGATAAACAAACAGACAAACAGATAAACAAATAGACAAACAGATAAACAGAAAAACAAACAGATAAAAAGACAAACAGATAAACAGACAAATGGACAAACAGATAAACAGTGAAAAAGAAAAACAGATAAACAAACAGATGAACAGACAAACAGATAAACAGTTAAACACACAAACAGAAAAGAAGACAAACAGATAAACAAATAGACAAACAGATAAACAGAAAAACAGAAAAAAAGAAATACAGAAAAACAGACAAACAGACAAATACACTCAACAAAAATATAAACGCAACACTTTTGTTTTTGCTCCCATTTTTCATGAGATGGACTCAAAGATCTAAAATTCATTCCAGATCCACAATATTACCATTTCTCTCAAACATTGTTCACAAATCTGTCTAAATGTGTGATAGTGAGCACTTGTGCTTTGCTGAGATAATCCATCCCACCTCACAGGTGTGCCACATCAAGATGCTGATCTGACATCATGATTAGTGCACAGGTGTACCTTATACTGCCCACAATAAAAGTGGGCAGTATAAATGTTTTATAAAAATAAAACATTCCTGTTTGAGAAAGCCTATGGTCAGGTTAGTTAAAAATGATGTGACTCATATATCATGTATACATGATGTATGAGTCACAGTTCAGTCTAGGCTGCCCTAGGAGTTAGAATGCTGGGGGAAGTACAGACACTGAGTTCTTTCTTCTCTTTCTCTTCCTCACACCTGTTTCTGTCATTTTTATAACATATCTTTCATACCAAGTCTGTTCATGACTAGTCACCTGGTGTCCCCTTTCCCCCCTCCCCCCCTGGGGGGAGTGGTGGCTCTCCTGACAGTGCCTGCACGGGAGCCATGGACGACAGGATCTGGAGTATCTCGCCTGTGCTGACCTGTGACCCCGGACCACCGCCCCTGCCTGTCTGGACCAGCCCCCCTTCCTGCATTTATACATGGACGTTCATCTATAGTCTGTCCGTCCATGGGAGTGGATCTCTCCTTCAATGTGGTTCTCCTCAAGATTTCTTCTTTTTCCCACTGGGTTTGGAAGTTTTTTCTTGCCGAGAAGGAGGGTCTAAGGACAGGGGATGCCTGGGACTTTTCATGTATTTCTGTAGTTGATTATGTTTTTGTAAAGCCCTCTGAGACGACTTTGTTGTGATTTAGGGCTTTATAAATAAAATTGAATTGAATAAAAGGCCACCACGTTTACTGAGAGCACAGACAAACGTCTGTGGAACCCTCAGGAAAAACAGGGGAGAGCCAGTGATCATCAGGGAGATCAAAAAGTCTGACCTGGGGGCAGGGGAACGAATTGTGCGGCACAATGGGCGCATGATGGTGGTAGCTTGGCAGGACAAACGAATGGTGAAGATGGTGACAACCTGCCACCAAGACAGAATGGAAGGGGTTGATGTGTGGCAGAGGGGGCAGAGACATAAAGTGACCCAGCTTAAACCAGCGTCTGTGATCACCTACAACTCCAACATGAATGGTGTGGATAAACTGGACCAGAATGTGGCCTACTACCCCTTCATAAGGAGGTCCCTAAACTGGTCAAAGAAGTTTGTGGCTTCCATGTTCCAAAGTGTTTAACCATATGTTCTTTATAGGACCACAAATCCACAACAATGTCAGTCACTTTTGGAGTTCACACGCAGTGTTGTGAGGATGTGGTCAGGGAAGCAGCATGGGGTGCTGGAGGCGGAGACAGACCAGGGAGACCAGGTCCACTATCCCAGAGCACCGGACAACATGGACCCTGAAAGTAGGCTGGATGGCAACATGGCGAGGCACCAACTGGACCATCTGATGCCCACCACCAAGAAGACCAGACCAACACGGAGGTGTGGGGTCTGTGTACGCAGGGGCCACCGCACTGAGACCAGGATGTGGTGTGTTTCCTGTCGTGTGGCGTTACATGAAAATGTTTTACAACAAATCACACTAGTACACTGATTAGGGCATGTTTATGAATAAATGACTGTTTTTCTATCAAACACCTTGTTTTCAGTGTTGTTTTTGTTGTTTCATAGAAGTCTACACTTTCTCTTGATGTGTTCTGTTTATGTCGTCATAAAACTCAGTATTCTGTGGGTCTTGAAAAATCACTCAAAATTCTCCAAAACTGCTGAAACTGTGAGACTGGCTGTTCAGAAAATAGCTGGCAGTGAATGAGTTAATGGGTGAATCTGCATCCAAAAGCATCTCTCTTTGTTTCTCGACGTGCGAATGTGAACATTATCATTGGATTTGGTCGTTCCATCAGATCCAGTGTTTGAAGCACAATGGCGGCATGTTGTCGTCGTCATCGGGCATCGTATGCGTTTGTCCAGACGTCCATAAGTAAAGACAGTCTGGAGGGAACACGCTGAAAGCAGCATCATCATCTTCATCGTCAGAATGTCGTTCTTCAAACACACTCAGTATTTTCTGTCCTTTATTTACAGCCCAACGTGGGCGTGAAAAGACTTGTTTGAAGTTTAGGAAGTGTTGGCCGTCGGCTGTGGAAACGTCTGAACAAAAACACAGCTGCATTAGCTACGGGTGTCGTGGTTAGCACGTTGATTAGCCATGACAGCTGCGGTTGTCTTCACTTTCGCAGACATTAAAGGAAAAAAATACAATAATACAATCAGCAGTTTAGGGTTTGTTTTCTGCTGCGGTGAAAACGGTGACACATGGCCATTGGAGTCTATTTACACTGGTGTGTGGTCTGTGGTTCAATGGTTCAATGGATCAACGGTTCAGTGGTTCAATGGTTCAGTGGTTCAATGGTTCAATGGTTCAATGGTTCAATGGTTCAATGGATCAATGGTTCAATGGATCAATGGTTCAATGGATCAACGGTTTAATGGCTCAACAGTTCAGTGGTTCAATGGTTTAGTGGTTCAATGGTTCAATGGTTCAATGGATCAATGGTTCAATGGATCAATGGTTCAATGGATCAACGGTTTAATGGCTCAACAGTTCAGTGGTTCAATGGTTTAACGGTTCAATGGTTCAATGGATCAACAGTTCAATGACTTAACAGTTCAGTGGTTCAATAGTTCAAAGGTTCAATGGTTCAGTGGTTCAATGGTTCAATTGTTCAATGGATCAACGGTTCAATGGTTCAATTGCCACAGTGTCACAGACACATAAATACTGTGAAGAGTTTGTTCTAGTGGAGCTACGACGACAATAATGACAGAAAATAATGATAAGGTTAAGGTTACACAAAAAACTGACAAGGAAAGGAATGGAAAACTATGGAAACTAGGAAAATACGGAAACTGTGGCATGTATGTAAAGTATGTAAAGTATGTAAAATATGGAATCTATGAAAACTATGGTAACTAGTATATAATACATAATAGTATAAGGTAACTAGTATATAATACATAATAGTATAAGGTAACTAGTATATAATACATAATAGTATAAGGTAACTAGTATATAATACATAATAGTATAAGGTAACTAGTATATAATACATAATAGTATAAGGTAACTAGTATATAATACATAATAGTATAAGGTAACTAGTATATAATACATAATAGTATAAGGTAACTAGTATATAATACATATTAGTATAAGGTAACTAGTATATAATACATAATAGTATAAGGTAACTAGTATATAATACACATTAGTATAAGGTAACTAGTATATAATACATAATAGTATAAGGTAACTAGTATATAATACATAATAGTATAAGGTAACTAGTATATAATACATATTAGTATAAGGTAACTAGTATATAATACATATTAGTATAAGGTAACTAGTATATAATACATAATGGTATAAGGTAACTAGTATATAATACATAATAGTATATAATACATATTAGTATAAGGTAACTAGTATATAATACATAATAGTATAAGGTAACTAGTATATAATACATATTAGTATAAGGTAACTAGTATATAATACATATTAGTATAAGGTAACTAGTATATAATACACATTAGTATAAGGTAACTAGTATATAATACATATTAGTATAAGGTAACTAGTATATAATACACATTAGTATAAGGTAACTAGTATATAATACATATTAGTATAAGGTAACTAGTATATAATACACATTAGTATAAGGTAACTAGTAGGTTGGTCACGTCCTCCTGGAATCATAGACTGAGTTGAAGTTACATGAAAAAAACTAAATGCATGAAAGTGTGTCAGTGAAGTCTTGGTCAATTTATAACTGAAATCGAACTAAAAGGGGCGGTACCAAGTGTCACTGACTGTATTTAGGACTTCGCCCTGATTGGACAATGATGTCCAGAGAAAGACAGATGAGATAAGTCATCTGTGCTAAAGTAGGGAAGGTTAAAAATGTTGTTTTGTTATGAGGTGTTAATGTCAAACCCTTC
The DNA here is from genome assembly GCA_020466265.1 of Siphamia tubifer. Classification (NCBI taxonomy): domain Eukaryota; kingdom Metazoa; phylum Chordata; class Actinopteri; order Kurtiformes; family Apogonidae; genus Siphamia; species Siphamia tubifer. The sequence goes on from CM035797.1 coordinate 1,285,312, forward strand.
TGGACAAACCCATGGATGTGGCATCAACAAAAAAATAAGTGGTTTCAAAAATTATGACTTTTATCTTTACTTTTTATCTTCAAATTTGGAATTTATCTCATAATTTTGATTTTGACAATTTTTGGACAGTCATAATTATACGTTACTTATCTATATTTGACTTTTTATCTCATTTTTCCTCAGGGTTAGGGTTAGAGTTATTGGTCCATTTTCCGTCAGAATATTGACTTTTTTCTCCTAAATATGATAATTTTTAGTTTTTTACTCGTATGCATTTTTTAGTTTCACATTCATGACTTTTTATTTCATATTAATGACTGTCCATATCCACTAACCTCAGTAAGTGTGACTTCATCAAACACATTGTCTAGGGTGGTGGCTTTATTTTGGATACTTTTCCACTTTACTTACTTTTACTTTTTTTACAATTACAATTCAGAAGTAGTATTTTTTACTTTTACTTTAGTAAAGAAGTTGAATCAGTACTTCTACTTTCACCAGAGTATTTTTTCACACCAGTCACTGTACTTCTACTGTAGTACTTTGACCAGCTCCTGCTTTTGTGTGGAGTTGACGGTGTGTCCTCCAGTAATAATAATAATAATATATGTGAGCTAACCCTAACCATCCACTGTCAGACAGCACAACTGTTACCCAGACCATGACACCATCTGGTCCCTGTCGCTGGATAACATCTGCCCTAATCCCCAGGGGCGCTCGTTCCAGTGTCGCTCCAGTCATTCCAGTACGTCCTCTGAACAAACTCTTCATCTTCTTGAACCCAAAATTTCAGGAAATCTTAATGTGCTCATTTTGTGTGTGTTCACAACCAGCTGTTTGACACCGTCTCACCGTGACCTGAATCCAGCGCTGATGTCGGTCTGCTGTTCCAATTAACATTTAGCGACCGTATGTGTATTAATTATTACACTGTCATTCGTAATTACTGCAGTGACTGTTAATTAATTCTGGAGTTGAAACTGACAGTGTTGTTGTGTTGATCTGTTATTGTTGATAAATAAAGAAAAAAGATTTAAATAAATGAAAATAAAATGTAAATAAATAAATAAATGAATAAATAAAGGCAAATAAATAAACCAGACTTCCATCCATCAGTTGAAGTAAATGTAACCGTGTGTTTGTCTCTTGTCACTGGAGTTGTTTTGTTCTCGCTTGCTTCCCTCTCTGGTCTGGGCCCTGTTGCCAGTCCACCTGGGCCCAGTTGTCCTGATTACCAGCTGCCTAAGGTGGCACTGGTCATTTGGGGAACACTGGTTCGGGGAATGGGTGCTGGTTGTGGGGTTCAGACATCACCTCTCTTCCTTGCCCCGGGCCTGTTTGTCATGTCTGGCCGGGTTTCGCCCGGACCTTTTTACTGTGTTTTCCAGTTTTACCCCGGACCTTTTTTGCCGTGTTGGCCAGGTCTCCCCCCAGTCTTCTGTCTCCTTGGTCCTCAGTCAGACCAGTTCCGTTGCTCCTGCTACCAACCCAGACCACTCAGGCCACTCCATCCAGAGGGTCTTCCGCCCGGAGGGTTACCACACCGCTCTGCCCAGAGGGTACTCTGTCCAGGGGGTTTCCACGCCGCCCTGGCCGGAGACACTTCCTTTATTTTTTTAGCTCTGGACAATGGGGGGGGGGGGTCATTGTTTTTTAAGGGCATCAGGAGCCGCCACTTAGGGGGGGTACTGTCATGACCTCTGCTCCGGTGACCTTTCCCCCGGTGCTCTCCATACTCACCTGGCCCCGCACTGCGCAGCTGCAAGCCGTTCCTCATCTGCAACTAGAAAAGCAGTGTAGCTGCAGTTGCCAGTGCGGGACCATTCAATACTGTCACCTCCATAACCCGGACATTCATCATCACCACGGACTCTGGCCGTTCTATGCCCAGGTTTTGGTTTGGTCTTGTCTCTGTCTTGTCTTAATGTTGGGTTTGGTTATTAAAACTGTTCTCCCTTCAGCACAGTGCATTTGAGTCCTCGATGCGATGACATCACCCACTGATAAAAAGTCAGATTTTGGTCTTTTCAGGGTGGATTTACTGAGTTCTCTATCGATAACCGTAAATCACACCCTCATGACAATCACATCCTAAAGACACCACAAAAATGACTGTGTTTGAAAGTTTAAATGAAGTCTGTGCCACAAAGTATGAAGAAGCAGGAGTGTTGGAAAAAAAGGTCCCATTAAGAATGAATAGAGTTTTATTTGGGAAAATAATGTGAAATCTGTACGACATCTTTTCAGGTGAACATTTTTGACTGTTTTTTCACATTTTTTATGAAATTCTGATAGATATTATAGTGTATTTTTACAACATTTTAGTCAAATTTTATTGTATTTGAGTTTATTTTTTTGTGCATTTTAGTTAGCCCAGCTGCGCTAGCCCCCCCTAGTGGCAGCAAATGTAACGGGCTGCCATAGTAGTCTAGTTACATTAGTGTGGCGAGGCTAACTGTTAGTGTTTGCCATGGGGTTCCATACCTATATCAATCTTAAACAGAATGCCGCCTTCAGCCGACCAGGCGCTAACGCTAAGACCTCCAGGCCTGTGATGACACCAGTATGTGTCTATGACATGTCTGAGGTGAATTAATGGGAAATGATGAAATAAAGAGTGCGTTGGATGCGTTTGACGTCGTACCCTGCAGCTCCACAGCCTCCGCCGGTGAATCTGGGTCAGACTTCCCTCTGACAAACTGCACCACCTCAGTTGTGTTGTTGGAAAAGACAAAGCACTTTGATTTGCCTCCTCACTCCCAAACCTCGTCACTCTGATCGTCTTCCAGGTTTCGTTCTGTGAAACCGCTCAAATGCTCACTTCCACGTCTCATTGTCACTTGGCGGCTTATTTCTCGACTTTAGTTTGACATCAGACGAAGCCGTGCTGTTGGTTTTCAGGAACCAGACACTGATAATTAATCCAGGACTGTCAAACAAATGCAGGCCGGTCCGATCCGATCCGGTTCATGGAACGAAAAACTGACACTGAAGACATGAACATTCATCAGAAAAATGTTCCAGCGCTCTACAATGTTTTATAAAGTCGGTTCTTCACACATAACATGTCTTTAATCTTTCATTCAGAAAACAAATGAAAAATCAATATATATGCTGGTGTGTTATTCCACATAAATGCTGCTTTATCTACATGTATTCAATAGATGAGTAGACTTAGACCTAGACTTAGACCTAGACTTAGACCTAGACTTAGACTTAGACGTAGACGTAGACGTAGACTTAGACCTAGACTTAGACTTAGACCTAGACTTAGACTTAGACCTAGACCTAGACTTAGACCTAGACTTAGACTTAGACGTAGACGTAGACTTAGACTTAGACTTAGACTTAGACGTAGACTTAGACGTAGACGTAGACTTAGACCTAGACTTAGACTTACACCTAGACTTAGACTTAGACGTAGACTTAGACCTAGACTTAGACTTAGACGTAGACGTAGACTTAGACCTAGACCTAGACTTAGACCTAGACTTAGACGTAGACTTAGACGTAGACGTAGACTTAGACTTAGACGTAGACTTAGACGTAGACGTAGACCTAGACTTAGACCTAGACTTAGACCTAGACTTAGACCTAGACTTAGACTTAGACGTAGACGTAGACGTAGACTTAGACCTAGACCTAGACTTAGACCTAGACTTAGACCTAGACTTAGACTTAGACGTAGACGTAGACGTAGACTTAGACCTAGACTTAGACTTAGACCTAGACTTAGACTTAGACCTAGACTTAGACCTAGACTTAGACCTAGACTTAGACCTAGACTTAGACTTAGACGTAGACTTAGACCTAGACTTAGACTTAGACCTAGACTTAGACTTAGACCTAGACCTAGACTTAGACCTAGACTTAGACTTAGACGTAGACGTAGACTTAGACTTAGACTTAGACTTAGACTTAGACTTAGACGTAGACTTAGACTTAGAATCAGAATTAGACTTAGACTTAGACGTAGACTTAGGATCAGAATTAGACTTAGACTTAGACCTAGACTTAGACTTAGACCTAGACTTAGTCTTAGACCTAGACTTAGACGTAGACTTAGACGTAGACGTAGAAATAAACGTAGACGTAGACGTAGACTTAGACTTAGACTTAGACTTAGACCTAGACTTAGACTTAGACTTAGACCTAGACTTAGACGTAGACGTAGACGTAGACTTAGACCTAGACTTAGACTTAGACCTAGACTTAGACTTAGACCTAGACGTAGACTTAGACCTAGACTTAGACGTAGACTTAGACGTAGACGTAGACTTAGACTTAGATGTAGACTTAGACGTAGACGTAGACCTAGACTTAGACCTAAACTTAGACCTAGACTTAGACCTAGACTTAGACCTAGACTTAGACCTAGACTTAGACTTAGACGTAGACGTAGACGTAGACTTAGACCTAGACCTAGACTTAGACCTAGACTTAGACCTAGACTTAGACTTAGACGTAGACGTAGACGTAGACGTAGACTTAGACCTAGACTTAGACTTAGACCTAGACTTAGACCTAGACTTAGACCTAGACTAGACTTAGACTTAGACGTAGACTTAGACCTAGACTTAGACTTAGACCTAGACTTAGACTTAGACCTAGACCTAGACTTAGACCTAGACTTAGACTTAGACGTAGACGTAGACGTAGACTTAGACTTAGACTTAGACTTAGACTTAGACGTAGACTTAGACTTAGAATCAGAATTAGACTTAGACTTAGACGTAGACTTAGGATCAGAATTAGACTTAGACTTAGACCTAGACTTAGACTTAGACCTAGACTTAGACTTAGACCTAGACTTAGACTTAGACCTAGACTTAGACGTAGACTTAGACGTAGACGTAGAAATAAACGTAGACGTAGACGTAGACTTAGACTTAGACCTAGACTTAGACTTAGACTTAGACTTAGACTTAGACTTAGACATAGACGTAGACTTAGACTTAGACTTAGACTTAGACTTAGACGTAGACGTAGAAATAGACGTAGACTTAGACGTAGACTTAGACTTAGACTTAGAATTAGACTTAGACTTAGACTTAGACTTAGAATCAGAATTAGACTTAGACTTAGACGTAGACGTAGAAATAAACGTAGACGTAGACTTAGACTTAGACGTAGACGTAGACGTAGACTTAGACTTAGACTTAGACCTAGACTTAGACTTAGACCTAGACGTAGACGTAGACGTAGACGTAGACTTAGACTTAGACTTAGACCTTAGACGTAGACGTAGAAATAGACGTAGACTTAGACGTAGACTTAGACTTAGACTTAGACTTAGACTTAGAATTAGAATTAGAATTAGACTTAGACTTAGACGTAGACTTAGACTTAGACTTAGACTTAGACTTAGACTTAGACTTAGACTTAGACGTAGACTTAGACTTAGAATTAGACTTAGACTTAGACTTAGACTTAGACTTAGACGTAGACGTAGAAATAGACGTAGACTTAGACGTAGACTTAGACTTAGACTTAGACTTAGACTTAGACTTAGACTTAGACCTAGACTTAGACTTAGACTTAGACTTAGACTTAGACTTAGACTTAGACGTAGACTTAGACTTAGAATTAGACTTAGACTTAGACTTAGACTTAGATGTAGACTTAGACTAGACTTAGACTTAGACTTAGACTTAGACTTAGACGTAGACTTAGACTTAGAATTAGACTTAGACTTAGACTTAGACTTAGACTTAGACGTAGACTTAGACTTAGAATTAGACTTAGACTTAGACTTAGACTTAGACTTAGACTTAGACTTAGACGTAGACTTAGACTTAGAATTAGACTTAGACTTAGACTTAGACGTAGACTTAGACTTAGAATTAGACTTAGACTTAGACTTAGACTTAGACTTAGACTTAGACTTAGACTTAGACGTAGACTTAGACTTAGAATTAGACTTAGACTTAGACTTAGACGTAGACTTAGACTTAGAATTAGACTTAGACTTAGACTTAGACGTAGACTTAGACTTAGACTTAGACTTAGAATTAGACTTAGACTTAGACTTAGACTTAGACTTAGACTTAGAATTAGACTTAGACCTAGACTTAGACTTAGACTTAGACTTAGACTTAGACCTAGACTTCCTTTATTGTCATTGCACAAGAATCCACACAACAGTTGGATTTTTGGCAACGAGACGTCGTTGCTTGGCTTCCGAGTACACATACTAAATAAATAAGTAAAAAAACATCTAAGGAACAGAATAAACAGAATGAATAGTGCAAAAAATACAGAGTAATTAGTGCAAATTGAAACATTTTTTAGCAGCTGGGCGGGGGGGGGGGGGGGTTGTTTCACAAATTGTTGTTGTTTCAGTAAATATTCTACTAGAAAAAACCTGGAAAGTCAATGGAAACAAACAAAACAATCAGCAAAATAAATACAAACCATTACCATACAAACATTAGTTCTAAACTGCCTTCATTATTTCTTCTTTAACAGTCTGAGCTGATCTGGTTCTCCTCCTCCTCCTCCTCCTCCTCCTCCTCCTCCTCCTCCTCCTCCTCCTCCTCCTCTTCCTCTTCCTCTTCCTCCTTCCTCTTCCTCTTCCTCTTCCTCTTCCTCTTCCTCCTCCTC
>CM035797.1:1292014-1314514 GCA_020466265.1 Siphamia tubifer
ACTGAGAACACTGCGAAAAACTAGATGAGTACTGAGAATACTGCGAAAAAAATCGATGAGTACTGAGAACACTGCGAAAAACAGATGAGTACTGAGAATACTGCGAAAAACAGATGAGTACTGAGAATACATCGAAAACAGATGAGTACTGAGAATACTGCGAAAAACTAGATGAGTACTGAGAATACTGCGAAAAACTAGATGAGTACTGAGAATACTTGCGAAAAAACAGATGAGTACTGAGAATACTGCGAAAAACAGATGAGTACTGAGAATACTGCGAAAAGCTAGATGAGTACTGAGAATACTGCGAAAAACTAGATGAGTACTAAGAATACTGCGAAAAACAGATGAGTACTGAGAATACTGCGAAAAACTAGATGAGTACTGAGAATACTGCGAAAAACTCGATAAGTATTGAGAATACTGCGAAAAACTCGATGAGTACTGAGAATACTGCGAAAAACTCGATGAGTACTGAGAATACTGCGAAAAACTCGATGAGTACTGAGAATACTGCGATAAACTCGATGAGTACTGAGAATACTGCGAAAAACTAGATGAGTACTAAGAATACTGCGAAAAACAGATGAGTACTAAGAATACTGCGAAAAAACAGATGAGTACTGAGAATACTGCGAAAAACAGATGAGTACTGAGAATACTGCGAAAAAATAGATGAGTACTAAGAATACTGCGAAAAACTAGATGAGTACTGAGAATACTGCGAAAAACTAGATGAGTACTGAGAATACTGCGAAAAACTAGATGAGTCCTGAGAATACTGCGAAAAACTCGATGAGTACTGAGAATACTGCGAAAAACTCGATGAGTCCTGAGAATACTGCGAAAAACTCGATGAGTACTGAGAATACTGCGAAAAACTAGATGAGTACTAAGAATACTGCGAAAAACAGATGAGTACTAAGAATACTGCGAAAAACAGATGAGTACTGAGAATACTGCGAAAAACAGATGAGTACTGAGAATACTGCGAAAAAATAGATGAGTACTAAGAATACTGCGAAAAACTAGATGAGTACTGAGAATACTGCGAAAAACTAGATGAGTACTGAGAATACTGCGAAAAGCTAGATGAGTACTGAGAATACTGCGAAAAACTAGATGAGTACTAAGAATACTGCGAAAAACAGATGAGTACTGAGAATACTGCGAAAAACTAGATGAGTACTGAGAATACTGCGAAAAACTCGATAAGTACTGAGAATACTGCGAAAAACTCGATGAGTACTGAGAATAGTGCGAAAAAACTAGATGAGTACTGAGAATACTGCGAAAAACTCGATGAGTACTGAGAATACTGCGAAAAACTCGATGAGTACTGAGATACTGCGAAAAACTCGATGAGTACTGAGAATACTGCGAAAAACTAGATGAGTACTAAGAAATACTGCGAAAAACAGATGAGTACTAAGAATACTGTGAAAAACAGATGAGTACTGAGAATACTGCGAAAAACAGATGAGTACTGAGAATACTGCGAAAAAATAGATGAGTACTAAGAATACTGCGAAAAACTAGATGAGTACTGAGAATACTGCGAAAAACAGATGAGTACTGAGAATACTGCGAAAAGCTAGATGAGTACTGAGAATACTGGCGAAAAACTAGATGAGTACTAAGAATACTGCGAAAAACAGATGAGTACTGAGAATACTGCGAAAAACTAGATGAGTACTGAGAATACTGCGAAAAACTCGATAAGTACTGAGAATACTGCGAAAAACTCGATGAGTACTGAGAATACTGCGAAAAACTCGATGAGTACTGAGAATACTGCGAAAAAACTAGATGAGTACTGAGAATAATGCGAAAAACTAGAATGAGTACTAAGAATACTGCGAAAAACAGATGAGTACTAAGAATACTGCGAAAAACAGATGAGTACTGAGAATACTGCGAAAAACAGATGAGTACTGAGAATACTGCGAAAAACTAGATGAGTACTGAGAATACTGCGAAAAAATAGATGAGTACTAAGAATACTGCGAAAAACTAGATGAGTACTGAGAATACTGCGACAAACTAGATGAGTACTGAGAATACTGCGAAAAACTAGATGAGTACTGAGAATACTGCGAAAAACAGATGAGTACTGAGAATACTGCGAAAAGCTAGATGAGTACTGAGAATACTGCGAAAAACTAGATGAGTACTAAGAATACTGCGAAAAACAGATGAGTACTGAGAATACTGCGAAAAACTAGATGAGTACTGAGAATACTGCGAAAAACTCGATAAGTATTGAGAATACTGCGAAAAACTCGATGAGTACTGAGAATACTGCGAAAAAATAGATGAGTACTAAGAATACTGCGAAAAACTAGATGAGTACTGAGAATACTGCGACAAACTAGATGAGTACTGAGAATACTGCGAAAAACTAGATGAGTACTGAGAATACTGCGAAAAACAGATGAGTACTGAGAATACTGCGAAAAGCTAGATGAGTACTGAGAATACTGCGAAAAACTAGATGAGTACTAAGAATACTGCGAAAAACAGATGAGTACTGAGAATACTGCGAAAAACTAGATGAGTACTGAGAATACTGCGAAAAACTCGATAAGTATTGAGAATACTGCGAAAAACTCGATGAGTACTGAGAATACTGCGAAAAACTCGATGAGTACTGAGAATACTGCGAAAAACTCGATGAGTACTGAGAATACTGCGAAAAACTCGATGAGTACTGAGAATACTGCGAAAAACTAGATGAGTACTAAGAATACTGCGAAAAACAGATGAGTACTAAGAATACTGCGAAAAACTCGATGAGTACTGAGAATACTGCGAAAAACAGATGAGTACTGAGAATACTGCGAAAAAATAGATGAGTACTAAGAATACTGCGAAAAACTAGATGAGTACTGAGAATACTGCGAAAAACTCATGAGTACTAAGAATACTGCGAAAAACAGATGAGTACTGAGAATACTGCGAAAAACAGATGAGTACTAAGAATACTGCGAAAAACAGATGAGTACTAAGAATACTGCGAAAAACAGATGAGTACTGAGAATACTGCGAAAAACAGATGAGTACTGAGAATACTGCGAAAAAATAGATGAGTACTAAGAATACTGCGAAAAACTCGATAAGTATTGAGAATACTGCGAAAAACTCGATGAGTACTGAGAATACTGCGAAAAAATAGATGAGTACTAAGAATACTGCGAAAAACTAGATGAGTACTGAGAATACTGCGACAAACTAGATGAGTACTGAGAATACTGCGAAAAACTAGATGAGTACTGAGAATACTGCGAAAAACAGATGAGTACTGAGAATACTGCGAAAAGCTAGATGAGTACTGAGAATACTGCGAAAAACTAGATGAGTACTAAGAATACTGCGAAAAACAGATGAGTACTGAGAATACTGCGAAAAACTAGATGAGTACTGAGAATACTGCGAAAAACTCGATAAGTATTGAGAATACTGCGAAAAACTCGATGAGTACTGAGAATACTGCGAAAAACTCGATGAGTACTGAGAATACTGCGAAAAACTCGATGAGTACTGAGAATACTGCGAAAAACTCGATGAGTACTGAGAATACTGCGAAAAACTAGATGAGTACTAAGAATACTGCGAAAAACAGATGAGTACTAAGAATACTGCGAAAAACTCGATGAGTACTGAGAATACTGCGAAAAACAGATGAGTACTGAGAATACTGCGAAAAAATAGATGAGTACTAAGAATACTGCGAAAAACTAGATGAGTACTGAGAATACTGCGAAAAACAGATGAGTACTAAGAATACTGCGAAAAACAGATGAGTACTGAGAATACTGCGAAAAACAGATGAGTACTAAGAATACTGCGAAAAACAGATGAGTACTAAGAATACTGCGAAAAACAGATGAGTACTGAGAATACTGCGAAAAACAGATGAGTACTGAGAATACTGCGAAAAAATAGATGAGTACTAAGAATACTGCGAAAAACTAGATGAGTACTGAGAATACTGCGAAAAACTAGATGAGTACTGAGAATACTGCGAAAAAGTAGATGAGTACTGAGAATACTGCGAAAAACTCGATGAGTACTGAGAACACTGCGAAAAACTAGATGAGTACTGAGAATACTGCGAAAAACTAGATGAGTACTGAGAATACTGCGAAAAACAGATGAGTACTGAGAATACTGCGAAAAACTAGATGAGTACTGAGAATACTGCGAAAAACTCGATGAGTACTGAGAACACTGCGAAAAACAGATGAGTACTGAGAATACTGCGAAAAACAGATGAGTACTGAGAATACTGCGAAAAACTAGATGAGTACTGAGAATACTGTGAAAAACTAGATGAGTACTGAGAATACTGTGAAAAACTAGATGAGTACTGAGAATACTGCGAAAAACAGATGAGTACTGAGAATACATCGAAAAACAGATGAGTACTGAGAATACTGTGAAAAACTAGATGAGTACTGAAAATACTGCGAAAAACAGATGAGTACTGAGAACCCAGATAGCAAATCATTATGGCTTTCTTTTGGCATACCTATTGGCTCTTTGGGTTTTGTTTGGCGCAATAAAGATCATTATTAGTCTTTTGGGTTACTTTTGGCTTAATCGTGGCCAACCACAGGGACAGAAGGGCGGCAAATATTTTTGGTTTATTAATGGCTTATGTTTGGTGAAACAGGCAAGCAGATCATGAGCAGGACCGCATCAGGTGCGCTTTGGGCGAGCTTTGGCATTTACCTGGCTCCCCAAAGGCTTCGCAAAAAGCGGGAATTTTGAGTTTCATTTCCACAGAATCCCAGCAGAATACATCATTTGGACGGATTACAACTTGAGGTAAGCACACTACAACTACAACAAAGTTTGATATCAAGCGACTCATATTCCGGTTTCTTTTTAAAGCGTAGCACTGAAGTGCACTGCATATTTTAATAACAATGTAGCTGCTGCACTGTTTACATATTCATTACGGTGTACGAATACAACGCATCGTAATTTATCTTCAGAACAGATTCATAAACAAAGACAATGTGATAGAAATGTAATGATAAATTACCATTGGCAATGTTGATAAAGAGAGGTTAGATACATGCGATTGAAATACATGGCTGTCAAATCTCTGTCCACAGACGGAAATCCGTCATAAATGAAATTTCTGTTCCGTCAAATCGCTGACCGAAATTTTTTTTTTCAAGCTTTATTTTTCGAAAACCACCACAAAACCCTTTCCTTTTTCTGGTTTATTTTATTTTATTTGGACCTGAAGAAGACCTATTTAGGTCGAAACGTCGTCCACTTTTTTTATTTTTATTTGACTCTACGGGAGTTTTCCGCCCGGCTTCGGCGGAGATTTCTGTGTTAGCTAGCTTCTTTTTGTCTCTCTTTTCTTTGTTAAAATTAAAATACGCACACTCACACACACTACAGAACACACACACAACACGGGACACACACACACATACATATATAAAATAAAATACAGAATTTTACGGATGGAGAGGGCTGGACGGTGGTCCGCAGGGGACGTCGGCCAGGTCGCTTTGCGCCCGGGGAGTGGGAAGGGGGACGCCGCGGTGGGGATGATTTTCTCCGGGGGACGGACAGTGCATGTAGGGCTCCGGGGTTTCACAACGCCGGGGTCTGCAACCACTATAACCCCAACCTTGAGCCAGTGCCACCCCGGAGGATTATCCACACCGGTCGCCCCCAACCCCTCATCCGGACTTATGCACAGGCGGTGCGGGGCACACGGGGAGGATTTCGCCGTGCGCCCGGGCTGCAACAGGGGGAGATGCGGGGTCCAAAAAACATGGCGGACTACATTAAACCTACGGCCCGGTTTAAACAAATGACACATACCTTTCATGATTTAATTAGAGCTGTTCACCACGGGGCCAATGTGAGGGTTTCTGAGGATGAAAAAAGACCTAGAACAATCATTAACATGGAAGATATGTTGGCTAATTTAATTAAACCTGCTTTGCCATCACAGAAAACACGTGATGACATTATAGGTAATGCTAAAAACTGGGCTCACACCATGGTGTTAATTTTAAAACAGCATTATGAAGACATTGTGGAGGAATTAATGACCAAAGTGGAGGAATTTCATGGGGATGAATGGGAAGAGCCATTTAATGTAGCACTGAGATGGTGTAAAAGGACATTTCCCAGACTAAGAGAGGATGTTGTGGATGAGATTAGGGGGACTGTTTTAGCCACAGTAAGGGACAGACCCACTGAGGAGAACAATGTGACCCCTACTCCCCAAAATAACATACCTACTTCCACTCCAAGCGGTCACAGCACACAGACTTTTGCTCCATAGGCCACAAGAGACCAGGGGACGGATCCCCCAACAGATTTGGGGGTTCCGCCTGTTACCACCAACGTAAATAGGGGGTCTCCACCTGTTACCACCAATGTTAATAGGGGGTCTCCACCTGTTACCACCAATGTTAATAGGGGGTCTCCACCTGTTTCCACCAATGTAAATAGATGGTCTTCACCTGTGAACCCGGGTATTACTAATGCAGATTGGGGGGTTTCACCAATTACCACCAATGTAGATGGGGGGGTTCTACTGCTTACCACCAATGTAAACCCGTCCATTAAGGAACAGAGGGTACAGAGATATGGGGCATCCAGAGGGGTCCACACCACAATAGTAACCAGACCCCCACTAGACTCCATTCCAGATCCTATTCCACAATCCGTACCACAGATTATGGATACACTCGTACCTGAACCCGGGACAGACCACCTAGATTTGGGGAACATTCAAAGTACTTCTGGGGATAGTATTGTGACTCCTACAACACTGGAATTGATCCAGGTGTTGGAGGAGACAGAACGGAACCTTAATATGATTATAGATTCACTCTAATATATGATATTTCTGATGAGGAAAGTTTATTTTCTTAATGATTAATATTTGCAAAAGAAAACTCAGGACAATAATTATTAGTAGACAGTGTTACTAAATTAAGTATCTTCTTGACATCACATTGAAAGACACTAGATTTTACTAGATTTAATGACATTTTTTGTTATTTATTATTGTAATTATTTTGTTTGATAGTGAAATCAAAAGCTTTAATTGTAAAGATGATAAGGTAATCTTTATGGAAACATCCCGTGCTAGTCTTTTGTATATTATCCATTGTTTATTTAGTGAAATTATACAATACATTTGAACAAACATATATAGTATTTTCATTTTCCTAGATGAGTTATAAGTAAATTTGAAAATTTTATGATCATATGAGCCAGATTTTTCTAAAATGTAAATACAAATTTCATATTCTGTAATGTTAAATCGTGGCCTATAATGCTCTCAGAATGCACCAAAATGATGCAATTTTTAAAAAATTTCCGGGGGCTCCGCATACGCAAAAATGTTCAGTCAAAATTTTTTCAGTTACTTTCAGCCATGTGAATATAACAGTCACCCATGGTAGCCTGCTAGCTAACCTTGGCTGTGATCTACCGGTAGGCTACTTTAAGCGAAAACACTGCATTCGCCTGTGAACATAGAGACATATGGAAACACCCCATCCAACACGGCCATCAGTACGCTACATATACATAATAGACCAAGACATTTCAGAGTGTTTTTCGCAGAGTATTTAAACTAAAGCCACAGCTGCCGCTGCTAAAATGTTCACTCTAAGATATGTGGGACACAGGCTACCGTGCTTGTGCTCACAACTCGGCGTTGCGATTATTTACACATGGCATGAAGTATTTAGCGCGTGGACCTATACATTTTGTATACAGTAAATGGTCTTGGATGAAGACCACAGCGAATCCACAGATTGTTCTCCCCTACTTTTCAAGTATACACCGCCGCTGACCGACAACTCGAGATAGGGTGCCGTGGGAACTTTACCCCAAGCACACGCTGGGCATTACAATCTCAGTTAAATTGGAGTAGTAATGTTATGCACTTTGATTGCACACAATTGAACTTTCCTTAATCAGTTTTACGATTACTTAACCCGTGTGAAATAATTTAAACCTGTCATTAAAAAGTTAATAAGATTAACCACCTTTTTTCTAATTTTCTATCAACACACTCGCCTATCAGTGCCTCAGCCAGAGCTAGGATCCACATGCCGCATGCCACATGTTCAAGACTGTTCAAGTTTAAGGATAATTTTTTTCTCATTACAGATGTATTCAGTGGTATCCTTTGATGCGACGGCAGAGGTGGAGGTGGTGCCAACTGCGTGGTATGGTGGGGGAGCCTGTAGGTGGCCCCCCTACAAAGCAGAGGCGGCCAATCGGGCCATCAGGGCCCTGGAGGCGGCCAAGGAGGATTGGCCAAAATATTTACCTGCCAGGCTTCTTTTTTCTTCTGGTATGCAAACCTAAATAATCAATTTACTGTATCAGTCTTGAATGATTTGAAAACGGAGTTCTGTTCAATAGATGACTACCTGGAGTGCCGGAAGAAACTCAACCGGGCACAAATCCAGACTGACCTGGCATCTGAGGCAGAGCAGGGCAAGGACAGGCCCAAAAGGAAAAAAAAGTAAGACTTTCATGTATTTTTTGTTCCTTGCACCTCCTTTCCAACTTATCTGTAAGTAATTGCCATAAGCCTGCTGGGATTTAATACTTTGGGTAAAGAATTTTGCATAATGCCCTCAACATTTTAGTAAGCATTTATCTGCAGACTCATTGTCATTAACTAACATAAAATAATATGAATATATTTTCTTTTCTTTTGTCCATCTCCAACAAAGGACACATAAGCAGTGGCTTTCTGCTGATGCAGATGAGGAGGAGGAGGAAATCACCCCAAAAAAAGGCTTGCCCAACCTCCCAAAGGCCCCAAAAATAATTTACCATCTTGGGTCTGTAGTCAGCCAGCAGGTAAGAAATTTGCAGATGGCAGAAGTAATTTATGTTTCTAGTTTTAAGAAGATAAGTGTAAAGTGTAAATTGGCACTCCCTGTGCGAGCATTGCACTGTTTGCGTTGCCTGTCATGCTAGCCAAATAGCGTGGTGGTGGTGGTGGGGGGTCTTTTCACAGACCAACACATACCAACCATATGGCATATGTAACGTCCACACACCAATAATGTATGAACCTTTGTTGTCGGATGGTGTGGAAAGTGGTCACGTTTTTGTAGTGTGCAAGTGGTTGTTTTACATGGAGGTTTAAAATCTGCCTCCATCACAGCTATTTGGCTAGCATGACAGGAAACACAAACAACGCAATCTTCGCACAGGGAGCACCAATTTGCACCATCCTTTGGCTGTTGTCATTACTCAACTACCTATTGTAAAGGGACTTACCGTCGAAATTGCCAGAGGTCCCCTCTAAAGCTATTAACAAATGAAAGTAAAGTTGAAATAATAGTATGTGTTAGTAATTTTTTTTTTTTTCTACATCCACCTGCAGGACCATGTAACTGGCCTTGGGTCCTCCATCCGCCAGGCCATGGAGTGCGGCTATGGGGGAAGCCAAGAAAATGGCCCAATGGGTAGATCTTGGCCCAGTCCTCCACTGCTCCCCTGCTCTCCTGGCTCAGTGGGTGGGGCTTTGCCAAACCCTCCACTACTCCCCTGCTCTCTTGGCCCAGTGGGTGGGGCCTGGCCCAGTCCGCCACTGCTCCCCTGCTCCCCTGAATTGGACATTCAGTGGCCAGGACAAAGTGGGCCTGCTGTGACCCCACACCTCATTGAAGGAATTACTTGAAATAGAATTTAAAAAGAGTAATTAGTTCAGTAATTAGTAATTAGTTTTTATGCTAAACCACGCTTTCATTTAAATTCCAGCTATCCTAAGGCAGATCCTAATAAACCAGGAAGTCTTGAAGGAGGAGCAGCGAAGTCTGGTCCGCATGGTCCAGGACCTTTACAGGCTGCTGGGAGGTCACAGGATGCCTTCAGTGCCACCCAGGCATGTGGATTATTTTCCACTAAAAGACCAGGTTGCACTGGAGGCCCTGGAGGTGGATCTAATGAATGACCTGGACCTGAGGAGGGAATGGTGAGATGCTTTTGATTCCTCTAAGAAAGAGTAATGCTGAGTAGTTGAGCAATTTGGGTGACCAGAGTATAATAAGCAAGCCAAGTAGATAAAAAATAATTCAGTGAAACATACATACATGCAGTACATATGTATGAGAATCTGGATTGACAAAGTTAAGCAGGACGAAACGTGGCAGGGATTTTACTTTCATTAAAGGAACAGTCCACCGATTTTCAATGATAAAATATGTTCTCTGATCATCTTTGTGCGTGACTCCAGTCAGTCAGGCACGAGACACCAACGCACTAGCATGTAGCTGGGCTCGTGTTTTCCTTTAGAATCAACGGCGACCCTAACTTAGAAGTGGTTGCACAAAATGAAATGAGACGATTTTCTATCTAGATTAGACTATAAATTAGACGTTATAGGCTAAGAAAGGTGTAGGAGCACTCCGACTTCGATGTATTGATATCTTCACTCCTGGTTTCCCCCTCTCCCCCTCCCCTCTTCTATCACTAGGAGTGAAGATATCAATGCCTCAAAGTCGAGGTGCTCAGACAGTGTTACTATGCCTTTCATAGTAGCACTATAGTCCAATATATCTATCTAGATAGAAAATCGCCGTGTTTCATTTTGCGCAACTGCACTTTTGGGTCTTTTAACTAGTCATGCAAGTGTGTTTAAATAGTGACCACGTGGAACAGCTTGGTCACTTCTAAGTTAGGGTCGCCGTCGGTTCTAAAGGAAAACATGAGCTCAGCTAAATGCTATCGCATTGGTGCTGCGTGCCTAGGTAGGGATTGGATCAGAGAACAACATACTTTATTATTGAAAACCGGTGGAGTGTTCCTTTAACACTCAAAACTGGTTTCATTATAAACAATGATTTTTAATTTCAATTTTAGCTCTATAATGTGGAAATTACTTGTAAACCAACACACATCACACATTTACTGTTATATAGAGTCAATAACCCATTGATTCTTTCATAGACAACAACCCTCGGACTGGCTGGGGGCACCTCATTGAAGGACAGTGTTTGGCGGGTCCTGAAAACCGCCATGACCAATGATCTGGCCCGGAAAATAAATTGGAAAGGGGGGCATGGAAAAATTGCTTTCCACAAGCTGCAGCTGAAAGCCGTAACAATTGGTATGATTTTTAATGGTTTTATCACTGTCCTCTGAAACATCATCTCGTGCTAGCCTGGCCTGGCAGGCAATGCTTATCTGCAAAAAGTCTAAATTCTTTTACACATAACTTAAAGTATGTTACACAGTGATTTTAGGTGTGTATGTGTGTTATTGGTGCACCCTGTAGCCTATTTAAGAAAACTCCAACATGCATTATCGCTGTTTAAAACCATTTATATACGTCACTGACTGCTCTTTTTATGTTTTCAAATTCCAGACGCAGTGAGGCGCAACCCGTGCTTCTCTGGTTCAGCGGAAGCAAATATTGAGGATGCCATTAAATGATGGTTTTACTGGGCCGGAGATCGAGAGGGCGGCCACAAAAGACGCCAGCCAGTACCACCTACACCAGCACCAACATCAACACCAGCACCACACACAAATAAATAAATGTATATATTACTGCTTCAACCCTGTCTTACAGTCTTGTTTTTTGTGTACAGATAGAGCTTTGTTTAACCATATAATCAGCTTAGAATACTTGGTTACACATGATGTAAATAACTTAGTTAGTTGATGGATAAGTAATTAAATAAATAAGTAAGTAAATTAATTAAATTAATTAATTGATTAAACAAATAAATAGTCAATTATGGCATACTTTTTTTGAAAGGTTTGGGGTATTTTGGCATACCCTTGGGTCAGTTATGGCATTGCTATGGGGAGGTTTTGGCCCATCTTTGGAATACTTTTGGTTAGTTATGGCATCACTTTGGGTCAGTTATGGCAAGGCTTTGGGCGTTCTGGCCTGTCTTTGGCATTCCTTTGGCTTCATCGTGGTGTTCCAATTAGTTTTGGCTGGGCCTTTGGGCTCATTTTGGTTTTCCTTTGGCACATCCTCTGGCTATTTTTTGGGCCAATCTTGGGCCGTAAATCAATCCAAAAGCTTACCAAAGGATTTTGACTGGCATGCCATATCTGGGCCTTATTTGGGCCAAAATGATTTTGCTATCAGGGAATACTGCGAAAAACTAGATGAGTACTAAGAATACTGCGAAAAACAGATGAGTACTGAGAATACTGCAAAAAACTAGATGAGTACTGAGAATACTGCGAAAAACTAGATGAGTACTAAGAATACTGCGAAAAACAGATGAGTACTGAGAATACTGCGAAAAACTAGATGAGCACTGAGAATACTGCGAAAAACTAGATGAGTACTGAGAATACTGCGAAAAACTAGATGAGTACTGAGAATACTGCGAAAAACTAGATGAGTACTAAGAATACTGCGAAAAACAGATGAGTACTGAGAATACTGCGAAAAACTAGATGAGTACTGAGAATACTGCGAAAAACTAGATGAGTACTGAGAATACTGCGAAAAACTAGATGAGTACTAAGAATACTGCGAAAAACAGATGAGTACTGAGAATACTGCGAAAAACTAGATGAGTACTGAGAATACTGCGAAAAAACTAGATGAGTACTGAGAATACTGCGAAAAACTAGATGAGTACTGAGAATACTGCGAAAAACTAGAGGGAGATGAAAAGTGTCAGATGTTTTTCAGAAGTTGAGTCTAAAGGTAAAACTTCTTTAAATAAACAAATGTTTGTACTGAAAGACTGAGTACACTCACATGAGGTAAAAGTACTGACAATTCTGTACTGCTTTACATCTACAGCTGTGAAAAACAAATACTGTGCGAAAAGTACTGATTCAACTGCTTTAATAAAGTAGAAAAGTACAACTTCTGAACTACCTTTTTGCCATCAACAATTTTTGTCTATATTTTAGCTTCTGTTAGCTTTAGTTTTAGCTTTGTTTTTTTTTTTATTTCTTTTAGGTTTAGTTTTTGTTTTTTTAGCTTTAGTTTTAACCTAGTTTATCTATAGTATTACTTTTTGTTAACTTTAGTTTTAGCTTTAGTTTTACTTTTTGTTAACTTTAGTTTTAGCTTAGTTTAGCTTTAGTTTTAGTTAGCTTTAGTTATAACGTAGTTTAGCTTTACTTTTACTTTTTGTTAGCTTTTGTTTTAGCTTCCGTTACCTTTAGTTGTAGCTTTGGCTAGCTTTAGTTGTAGCTTCATTTAGCTTTATTTATTTTATTTTTTTAATTTCTGTTAGGTTTAGTTTTTGTTTTTTTAGCTTTAGTTTTAACCTAGTTTATCTATAGTATTACTTTTTGTTAACTTTAGTTTTAGCTTATTTTAGGTTTAGTTTAACTTTTTGTTAACTTTAGTTTTAGTTTAGTTTAGCTTTAGTTTTAGTTAGCTTTAGTTGTAACCTAGTTTAGCTTTAGTTTTACTTTTTGTTAGTTTTAGAGGAGGGGGAAGAGGAGGAGGAGGAGGAAGAAAATGATGAAGAGGAAGAGGAGAAGGAGGAGGAGAAAGAACAGGCAGAGGACGTCCCAGGGCACCGTACAACACAGACCCTGAAAGTAGACTGGAACATCTGATGTCCACCAAGAAGACCAGGCCAACATGGACGTGTCTGTGCACACAGTGAGACGAGGATGTTGTGTTTCCTGTCGTGTGCTGTTACATGAAAATGTTTCATAGCATATTACACACAGACAAATAATACACACATACACACACTGCACACAACTGTAACTTTTTGATATTTCATTAATAAAACCAACTCCACTCCACTCTCCTCTCACCGTCCTCATCTCAATCTCCTCTCACCAATCTCCTCTCACCTCTACTCCTCACCATTCTCCTCTCACCTCACCTCTCACCCTCCTCCTCTCACCTCACATCTCACTCTCCTCCTCTCACCCTCCTCTCAACCTCCTCCTCTCACCCTCCTCTCACCTCTCCTCCTCTCACCACTCTCCTCTCACCACTCTCCTCTCACCCTCCTCCTCTCACCTCTCCTCCTCTCATCTCTCCTCTCACCTCACCTCTCACCCTCCTCTCAACCTCCTTTTCTCACCCTCCTCCTCTCACCTCTCCTCCTCTCACCCTCCTCCTATCGCCTCTCCTCTCACCTCTCCTCCTCTCACCCTCCTCCTCTCGCCTCTCCTCCTCTCACCCTCCTCCTATCGCCTCTCCTCTCATCCCCCCCCCTCCAAACTGCTGCTGTTACCCCAACACTTAAAAGACCTGGATCAGATCCCAACGACTTCAATAATCTCCGCCCCATTTCCACTTTACCATGTTCTGTTCCTGTCACTGGAACAACACTCCTAAAACTCCCCATCCTTCTCCTCACTCCAGCTGACACCGCTTCTCTTTCCATCCTCCTCCACTTTGACCTCAGTGCAGTTTTCGACACCATCTCTCCCCCCTCCCTCCACAGTAGACTCTTCTATCGACATCACCCACACTCCCCCCGTTGGTTCCATTTATATCTCTCTGACTTCACCCAGTTTGTTCAGCTAAACTCATCCTCCTCCGTCCCCTCCCCAGTCACTACAGGTGTCCCCCAGGGCTCTGTCCTGGGGCCCCTCCTCTTCATTACATAGCTCCTCCCCATCAGCCATATCTTCCGCATATTTAACATTCATTTTCGCTGTTTCACCCCCTCCCCTCAGGTCAAGGGTCTGGGTGTCATCCTCGACAGAACACTATCTTTATATCTGTGGTTCAGTTGGTAGAGTGGGTCGCCCAATGACCGAGAGGTTGGCGGTTCGCGTCCCGGCTCTGGCTGTCCACATGTCGAAGTGTCCTTGGGCAAGACACTGAACCCTGACTTAGGCCCCAGTAGGACTTACCATAGACCTTAGAAACCTACTGGTGTATGAGTGTGTGTGTGAATGGGTGAATGAGAGGCTAATGTAAAGCGCTTTGAGCACCATGAAGGTGGAAAAGCGCTATATAAATGCAGTCCGTTTACCATTTACCATATCACCCGCTCTGGCTATTTCCACCTGCGCTCCATAAATAATAATCTCTGTCCCTCGCTCAACCCCCACACCACCTCCATCCTCGTCCATAGTCCTGTAATTTCCTGTACAGATTACTGTAGTTCACTCCTCTTTGGCGTCCCCTAAAGTTCCTCCATAAACTCTAGCTGTGTCATGACCTCTGCTCCGGTGACCTTTCCCCCCAGTCCTCTCCACACTCACCTGGCCCCGCACTGCGCAGCTGCAAGCCGTTCGTCATCTGCAGCTATAAAAGCAGTGTAGCTGCAGTTGCCAGTGCGAGACCATTCAATACTGTCACCTCCATAAGCCGGACATTCATCACCACCACGAACTCTAGCCGTTCTATGCCCAGGTTTTGGTTTGGTTTTGTCTCTGTCTTGTCTTTATGTTGCGTTTTTGTTATTAAATCTGTTCTCACTTCAGCACTGTGAATGTGAGTCCTGCTTCACCTCACCCCGATCTTGACAGAATGGTCCCGCCAACCATCAGGACTCCACCAGTGCTGAAGGGACCTGTTTTGTTTAGTTTTCCCCAGTCTATTCAGCCTAGAGTCTGTCCAGTCTTGTCTCCTGTCCCTGTCTGTGTGCAGTTCCCGTCCTGTGTCCTGTTCATTGCTAGTTATGTGTTGCCCCTGCTAGTTGTTTCCCTGAGCGTTCTGTGTATCCCAGCTAGCGTTCTGTGTATCCCGGCTAGCGTTCCGTCTTTTTTGGCTAGCGTCCCAGTCTTTTCTGTCTTGTTTAGTCTTCAGTCGTTTCTGTCCATTTGCTGTCTCCGGTTCTGCCTTTTCAGTCTACTCGGTTTCCCTGTCGCTGCCTGATTGCCCAGAGGGATTCCACACCGCTCTGCCCAGAGACACACTTCTTGTATTTTTTGAGTTCTGGACAATGGGGGGGACTTTGTTTATTTTGTTTTTAGGGGTGTCAGGAGCCACCCCTTGGGGGGTGTACTGTCATGACCTCTGCTCTGGTGACCTTTCCCCCAGTCCTCTCCATATCCACCTGGCCCCGCACTGCGCAGCTGCAAGCCGTTCCTCATCTGTGGCTATAAAAGCAGTGTAGCTGCAGTTGCCAGTGCGGGACCATTCAATACTGTCACCTCCATAAACTGGACATTCATCATCACCACGGACTCTGGCTGTTCTATGCCCAGGTTTTGGTTTGGTTTTGTCTCTGTCTTGTCTTTATGTTGCGTCTTTGTTATTAAATCTGTTCTCCCTTCAACACTGTGCATCTGAGTCCTTATGGTTGGTGGGACCATTCTGTCAAGATCGGGGTGAAGTGAATCCAAACACATCTCTTTGAACTTATATATTCAATTCAATTCAATTCAATTTTATTTATAAAGCCCTAAATCACAACAAAGTCGTCTCAGAGGGCTTTACAAAAACACAATCAACTACAGAAATACATGAAAAGTCCCAGGCATCCCCTGTCCTTAGACCCTCCTTCTCGGCAAGAAAAAACTTCAAAACCCAGTGGGGAAAAGAAGAAATCTCGAGGAGAACCACATTGAAGGAGAGATCCACTCCCATGGACGGACTATACCCTCCTTAACTGCTCCTCATGGTCTCTCCTTATATTTCTATTTGTATCTTGCTACAGTCCTGTCACATTCCTCCTTATTTATTGTATTTTTTATTGTTTTGTAGTTTTTGTTATGTTTTTATTGTGCTACATTCTTGTACAGTGACCTTGAGTGTCTTGAAAGATGCTTTCAAATAAAATGTACTATTGTTATTATTCTGGATAAAGAAGAAAGAAACTGCAGTGACTGAAAAAACATCCACCATAATCACTGATCTGATGAAGGAGGTGAAGGTTCTGAGGAACAACAAACACCTCCAGACCTTAAAGCATCATGTGGGTGGTTCAACAAATGTTGTTGAAAGTGAAAATGACAATTGGAACAACCCCTATGGTATGAAAATGACCCGCATGTCTGGTATGAAAATGACCCACATGTCTGGTTCATTTAATGGTTTAATGTTCAGTCAGTGACGACACATTTACCCGCTGACACTAATGCATTACATCTAAAATATACTGTTTATAAAACTGAAAACACATGTTTATATTAAGGCCCCGTCCCATTTCTCCCCCTTAAAACTTCCACTTGGTTTTAAGTGCCCCTAAAAAGTAAGTTCCACTCATCAAGGGGAAATAATTCCCCCTGAAAATGGGACACCACTCGCGAAGTGAACGTAACAAACGTGCTGACGTCACACGCTGACAAGTCTACCCCGCCAAATATGAAACCACCCCTCCGCGAGACTGACATCAGCTGACTACTATTTACACGGAGGACAAATGGCGGTCCCAGCTGTGTTGCCTGTTGTGTTGGTTCTGTTTATTTACCTTCGGGATGCGCAGAGAAGAAATGCGGCAAACAGAAGACGCATTCGCCGTCTACTTTGCCTTTCAGTCTTGTCTCAGGTATGTTGATTTATTTAAATATTTGGATGTATTTTTTCTTCAATAGTTGGTGATTTATAACATTAACGTTAGCATTAGCGCTAGCTTGACAAGGTAACATTACCGGTCATAGCCTCTGTGTGGTAAACTCACTGTCGGCTCGCTGAGCTCGCAGTGCATCATGGGTAATTTCATCTTCCACTCAAAACGAAGTCCGCAACCAACTTCACTACATTTTGAGGGTTGATTTTAAGGGCAAAATCGCACTCCCGCTTGCTCCCCTAGGTAATGGGACACCCTACCCCTACACATGAACGCGCAAAATCTAGGGTTAGGGGGAGAAATGGGACAGGGCCTAAGTGTATTCAGTGGTTCCTCTACTGACCACAGACCCAGCTAACGAAAAATCCAAGTTACGAAAAGCCTTTACCTCAATATTCGGTCTCTGAATACAAAAGGAAACAAACGACAGTATGAACATTACAGACAGTCCCAGGGTCAGGTGTGTGACCAGCTGTCACCCCTCCTCCACTGAAGATACAGACGGTAAAGTTTGACGCTTTCAGAGCCTCTAATGTGTTTGAAACCACCTATTTTAATTTGTAAACATGAATAGCATGTCATGTCCATGTAATACATGTGCATGGAAGTTTAGAAGTTAAATTATTAAGTGGGTCAGAAAAAACGGAATGCCGAGTGTTGTCACTGCTGACGGTGTCTGGAAGTTGGAATGTTCGACACTTTAGTTAAAAACTGAAACATTCCTTAAATATAGTCATGTCATACACCATTACAAAGATGACATGTCCACAATTATTTAAGACCTGTCAATCAAATGGATGTTCACAGACAAAACTGTAAAAACTCAGTTAGCTTATCAGCTGTTAGCTTATCAGCTAATGTGAGGCTAACATGTCAACATTACCTTCTAAGTCTCCTGTTTTGCACCAGCACCATCTGATGACTTTTGTTCATCTCACCAAGTATCCGTTGTTATAACATACAGTCTGTTTTTTGTAAACCACATACTTAACTCACAATGTTGACGTACATATCCAAACACTCAACATACTGTAGTGAAAAACAATAAAACTGATGACTTCTTCAGTCGCCCAGATTTATTTTTTATTTTTTAAATTGGTTTTGTGTTGATGTTTACACTTTAAATATTTTAGGAGTTATTTTCACTTGTGCACAATATGTTACTTGTTTGTAACTTTAATTGTTTAAAATGTTTATTTTATTGTAAGAAACACAACCAGATGTTGCTTTTTATTTGATCAATACTGTTACTGTCGGCTGTAACTACGCCTCACTCTCAGAACAGAGAACACTAGCTCTCTCACGTTAGCTTCTTGTTTTTCTACACAGTCACTCCATACGCACGCTTCCTTCTTCCTGTTTAAGCCCAGCGCACACACATGCACAAACCCTCTAACTAATAACCACACAACTAACAGTGGTATAACTGAAAATCATCAACATTACAGCTTCAGGGATGCTACATTATGTTCTACAGGTTGTTTAAAAGTACAAAGACACTTTTTATTTTTTGCAAAAAATATGAAGATATTTTTATTTTGGGCATTAATTGATTATTAGAGAGGGTCAAAGGTCATACAGTGCACAATTCTTGATATATTTATGTTTTTTTGTTTTGTATTGCTGCTTGTACAATACTGAATTACAAAGTGAAGAGGGCTCCCCTAAAATAATGAAAGTGTAACTTCAGACCTGGAATATTTGTCATTTTTTAATGACATTTTTTTTGCCCCTATTGGCCCCAAATATCGGCTTAAGGAAATCGGCAGGCCATAGGGAACACACAGATGTGCAGGAAAGTTACAAATACCTGTGGATCCCACAGGCTAATGGTACTGATGCTGCTGGGAAGTCAGATACCTACAACTGAACAACAAAAATAAGACCCATTGACACCTATGCCCCACCAGTGATCAGATACCCTGCTGGGGTAATATCCTGGACACTGGAAGAGAAACAAGCTATCATATCCCTACTCACTGTCTCTTTATCCCTTCTGCATCCTTTCACCTTTCACCTTAATTATTTCACCTGGTCCTCACACACCTGTCCTCATCACCTCTCCCTATTTAAGTTCTTTCCTTTCCTGTCTACTTTGTCAGTTCACCCCATACTCTTACCACAATGGAACTCCAGCCTTGAGTTTTTCTAAACCAGTAGGTTTTAGTCCTGGTTATTATTGTTGTCCGTTTTTCTGAGTGATTTTGTAGCAGCGTTGCTGTATTATTGTTTACTTGTGCTTTTTTTCACTGGAGCTCAAAATAAAGAGCCTATTTGTGGAGCTGAAGTCTGTATTTTGGGTTTTTCTTACGACATGACCGTAACAGAGTGAACTGACCAACAATGGACCCCACAGACGCAAATCAGATGGGAGCCACCATACATAATCAGACGGTCCGTCTCCGAGCCCAAGAGGAACGGCTCACACAGCTTCAGCAGGCTCTCCAGGAGTCGGCCGATCGTAATGAGCAGATCCTGGTCTCCCTCAGGGAACAGATGCGAGGATTAACAGAGTCCCTGTCAGCTGGCTCTCATTCTGTTGACGCTGAGCTCCCACTGTCCACTGCTGAGTCCGCTCCGGCGGCCGCTGCCGCTCTGGCCACCGCCTCGGCCACCGCTTCGGCCACCGCCTCGCCACTTCTATCTCGACCAGAGAAGTTCTCGGGGGAATCCGGTCACTGTGAATCTTTTTTCACACAGTGTAACATCCACTTTGAACAGTCACCTTCCTGTTATCCCTCCGATCGGGCTAAAATCGCCTTCATTATAACCGATTCTAACTGGACGAGCCGAGACTTGGGCCACTGCTGAGTGGGGGAAGGACTCCCCCTGCTGCCGGTCTCTCCCGGCCTTTATCGAATCCTTCAAGAGGATCTTTCAGCAGGCTTTGCATGGGCAGCGGCAGGGCGGCGGACTACGCCATCACCTTCCAGATGCTGGCAGCGGACAGTGGATGGAACGACACGGCTCTCCAGGGGATGTTCCTCCAGGGGCTGTCCCCCGCCGTGAAGGACCATGTGGCTCCACTGGACCTCCCAGAGGATTTTGACGCCATTATCGCGCTCGTCATCCGGGTGGATCAGCGACTCCGGGACCGGTGAAGAGAGAGGGAGGAGGAGCATTGGACTGGAGGATCTGAACGTGTCACCCGTAGTCCGGAGGCAGGTGTCTGTGTCTCATCCCCACCAGCGCCTTCTGGGTTCAGGGAGGAGCTAACGGAGTTGGGAATGACTCGACTGAACCACGCTGAGAAACGGCGACATTTGGTGGAGGGCTGTGCCTGTATTGCGGGGGTGAGGGTCACCGCGTAAACGCCTGTCCCACCTGTCCATCCAACCCGGTGCGGTCCCCTCTGCCAGGGCCTGGTCGGGTGAGTTCTGCTCGTGCCTGTTTCACCCTTGCACTTTCTTCACAATCTGACACTATTTCGTCCTCTTTCCCAATTGATTCAGGCGCTGATGCCAATCTGATTAGTTTGGAGTTGGTCCGAAAATTACACCTTACTGTTCACTCCGTATCTGCACCACGCTCCACCATAGCTCTGGACGGGAGATCACTGAGTAATATAACTCATCCGACCTCCCTGGTCAGGCTAACCTTCCCTGATGGTCACTCCGAATTAATCCCTTTTTTACTTTTTCATTCTCTTGCTCACCCTGTGGTGTTGGGTTTCCCATGGCTTTCTGCACATATCCCTCACATAGACTAGAGGAGAGCTTGAGTTTTGTCCTGGGCTGACACATGCAACAATTGATTGATTGATTTTTATTTAATTCATGCTTGCAGCGAAGCCAGAGACTCCACTGAAAAAATGCAGAATTTTAAAAAGTAATTAGATAAAATATTTAAAAGAAAATACATATAGACAATAAAATTCAAATTCAAAGTTCAGTTTGAAAAAGTCAAGGCAGTGAGCAAGGGCTCGGTTGGCTATCATCTGTTGCCACTATTATATAGCCTGATTGCAGAGTGCATCGTTGAGTTCTTTAGCCTGCTGGTCTTTGCCATTGGTTCGGCCAGCTTGTGCTGGTTCCTCAGCGTCTTGGCTGTGCAATTTCCTCGTGTTGGAGGTAGCAGGTCATGCAGGGGGTGTCCCTGACCATCTTCACTGCGGCTTCCTCCCTCCTGACCTGGAGTGATGGTAGAGGTTGTGGGATGTTGCCGGCTCTCCTTCTGATGATTTTGCATGCTCGTGTCTGAACCCGCTCTAGCTCTGCTTCTTGCTTTTTTGAGCATCCTACAAAGAGCACTGAGCTGTATTCAAGACACGGCCTGATGAGAGTGGTGTAGAGGGTGATGAGGTCATCCACAGGCAGACCATATCTCGCCATGACGGTGAGGTAGTGCAGCCGCTTGGAGGCACAACAACACCTGCTTATCCCTCGGGGTGGGGGAGCCCATACCCGTTAAGTCTAACCTGTCTTGTTTTTCTGCCACCATCCCTGAGCTCCCTGTTTCCCCAGATCTGATCAGTGTTCCAGCCTGTTACCATGATCTGCAGGAGGTATTCAGCAAGCAGCGGGCATGTTCTCTACCTCCTCATAGAGCGTATGATTGTGCTATTGATCTTCTACCAGGCATGTCTCCTTCTCGAGGAAAGATATATTCCCACTCTGGTCCAGAGACACGTGATGTCGGAGTACATCAATTCAGGGGCGGGGTTCTTCTTTGTGGAGAAGAAGGATCGCACCCTCCGACCATGTGTTGACTACCGGGGCCTCAAGAACATCACCGTCTGCAACAGGTACCCACTTCCGCTCGTCTCCACTGCTTTTGAACAGCTTCAGGGTGTCTGTGTCTTCACCAAGTTGGATATGCGCAATGCATACCACTTGGTGAGGATACGCGAGGGGGACGAGTGGAAAACAGCTTTCAACACTCCATCTGGCCACTAGGAGTACCTGGTCATGCCTTTCGGTCTCACCAATGCACCCGCGGTGTTTCAAAATTTCATGAATGACATTCTTGGGGAATTCCTGAATCAGTTCATGTTTGTCTATTTAGGTGATATCCTTATTTTCTCCCCAGATCTGTCTACTCACATCCACCATGTCCG
>CM035797.1:1319514-1329514 GCA_020466265.1 Siphamia tubifer
TACCACCTTAATATGCACAAATACCACCTTAATATGCACAAATACCATCTTAATATGCACAAATACCACCTTAATATGCACAAATACCACCTTAATATGCACAAATACCATCTTAATATGCACAAATACCACCTTAATATGCACAAATACCACCTTAATATGCACAAATACCATCTTAATATGCACAAATACCATCTTAATATGCACAAATACCACCTTAATATGCACAAATACCACCTTAATATGCACAAATACCACCTTAATATGCACAAATACCACCTTAATATGCACAAATACCATCTTAATATGCACAAATACCACCTTAATATGCACAAATACCATCTTAATATGCACAAATACCACCTTAATATGCACAAATACCACCTTAATATGCACAAATACCACCTTAATATGCACAAATACCATCTTAATATGCACAAATACCACCTTAATATGCACAAATACCACCTTAATATGCACAAATACCATCTTAATATGCACAAATACCACCTTAATATGCACAAATACCACCTTAATATGCACAAATACCATCTTAATATGCACAAATACCACCATAAAATGCACAAATACCACCTTAAAATGAGCAAATACCACCTTAAAAGGACACTGGTGATGTGTTCTCTTCTATTTGATCCTGTTAATAATCTTGCTGCTGCATTTTGAACCAGTTGAAGCTTTTTAAGGAATATTTAGGACACGCTACAAGTAAGGAGTTACAATAATCTAATCGTGATGTAACAAATGCATGAATTAATTTTACTGTATTATTTTAGACAGAATATTCCTAATTTTGGCTAATGTTGCACAAATGAAAGAAGGCTGTTCTACATGTTTGGTTAATGTGCCCTGACCTCTGACCCTTTGAATGAAAGATGTGGATAAAAAAAAACTCATACATTTTTAACTGTGTCACTGGGTGTTACACTTAAGTTGTCCAGAGTAACTATGTGGTCAGTTAGGGAGTCTCTCGCATTTTTAGGACCAATTATAACGACTTCAGTTTTTTCAGGGTTCAATAAAAGATAATTGGCACTCATCCAAGTCTTTATGTCTTGGACACATGTACTTAGTTTATCTATTTGTCTGGTCTGATCAGGTTTAATCGATAAATATAGCTGTGTGTCATCTGCATAACAATGAAAATTAATGCCATGATTTCTAATGATGTTACCTAAAGGGAGCATATATAGTGTAAACAAAATAGGCCCAAGGACTGACCCTTGGGGCACGCCATAATTAACTCTGGAGGACTGCGATGATTGTTGATTAACGTTAACAAATTGGTAGCGATTAGATAAATATGTGATACGAGACCAAGAACCATGTGGACCCCAATGCAAGACTCCCAGACACAAATAAGACTTTAACAGTTTTATTCAAATGTTTCTGAAATAAGTAGGCAGCTGCAGAGGCCATCGTTTGGAGATAACTGCCAGCGCAGAAAAGGCAAAACCATGGTCAGGTGACAAAAGCTTAGAAGCAGAACCAGAACACACATCAATCACCTTAGGAGAACCAAACACTGTTACCAGATAACAAGCAGGGGTCAGATCAGGAGTTCAGAGTTTGCTGAGGTGCCGAAAGGGAGTAAGCTGTGTCTTGGTCAGGGGTGGAATTGGTTTAATAACAGCATATTTAAATGACTGTGGCACATATCCAGTAATTAATGAAGTGTTAATTATATTTAGGACAGTGTTAATAATTAGGGGCAGAATCTGTTTAAAGAGTTTAGTTGTAATTGGATCTAAGAGGCAGGTGATGATTTGGAAGACATGATAATAGATATGACATCAGTTTGGTCTACAGTGGTGAAATTATTTAGTGTTACAGAGGGATTTATTAAAGGGCCTAGGCTATATATATATATATATATATATATATATATATATATATATATATATATATATATATATATATATACACATATATGATTTGATTATATGATTGAATACATAATTATGCTTCTTTAGTTCATTTTGTTGATTATTTTGTTAATTAATATCAAGATGTACTCACCTTGTGCAGTACCTAGTACATGCAGGTACTGCAGGGGGTACATGAAGCTTTTCAAAATTCTTTTAAAAATAAGTACCGTATTTTTAAGTGATGTCAAAATCATGAGATAAAAAGTCAAAATGTAAAAACTGATATGAGTTTGGATTTAATAAATCAGTCAGTGATTTTACACTGTTACTCTTTTTTCTTCCAAAAATGTTTAGTCTATGTCAGGGGGAACTGGACTAAAAATATGTTTTTAAGGAGGAACATCACTGAAAAAAATGACGACCACTGCTATAACTCACTGAATACTGTAGATATCACCATGACATTACATGTTCATATACATATAACTAATGTGCATCAGATGCAATGATCCATTTGAGTAAAGGTCAAAGGTCAAGGTCACAATTAACTAAAAGGAAAAAAAAATCACATTATAGGTTCTAACTCCAGAACAGAGGGTCACAGAACTTTCAGATTGGTACCAAATGATGCAGAATGAAGATTTATATAATTATCATAATTGGTGTTATCACCTACGACCAATAGTTTTTCAGATCTCTGGAGGTCAAAGGTGACATGTGTGCCAGCAGGCCAGCAGGCAAGGCACCTGGCCCTGATGGTTTCCCTGCTGAATTTCTTAAACATTTTTGGTCAATGTTCGCACCCCTTTTCTTCAGGACAGTGACAGAAATAAAAAATAATGGTTATATCAGTCCACACATGAATACAAATAAATTATTATTGAAACCAGACAAAGATCCTACGCTTCCCTCTAGCTATCGACCTCTGTCACTAATCAACACAGACATTAAATTATCTCAAAAGCTCTCACCTCTAGGCTGGAGGAAATCATCCCGTCAATAATCCACAGCGATCAAACAGAATGTATAAAAGGCCGACACTTCACCAACAATATCAGAAGACTTCTAAATCTAATCGCTTTGACGCAACGTTACAACAAAAAAGCTATTGTTACGTCACTAGATGCAGAAAAAGCCTTTGACAAAGTTAATTGGTCCTTTCTCTTTGCTGTGCTCCACAAATTTGGCTTCAGAGAATCGTTTATCCAGTAGGTATCAACTGTGTACAACTCACCCAAGGCTACAGTCACCACTAATGGGATCACTTCACAAAACTTCAGTCTGTAAAGAGGGACGAGACAAGGGTGTCCACTCTCTCACTTATGGTTAGCGATCTTTATCGAACCATTAGCACCAGCTGTACGTCAGAACACAGATATCAAAGGTATCTTCACTCTAGAGTCGGAACATAAAATTAACCTATACGCAGATGACATTTTACTTTATCTACAAGAAGCTAAAACTTCAGTAAAGGAAGTATTTAACCTCATCACAACCTTCTCGCGTCTTTCAGACTATTCCATCAACTGGTCAAAATCAATTATATTACCTTTAACAGAAAACTCGTGGAATCCCGCAGTTCAAAACTCGCATTATTCTTTTCCTACTGACAATATCAGATATCTGGGCATAAATATTTCCTCCAAACTCTCAGAATTAGTTCAGCTGAACTTCACTCCACTTTTGGACAAAGTCTGTGATGAGGTGTTGGAACAACCTCCCCATCTCCCTTTTGGGACGTATAGCGACAGTCAAAATGAAAATATCACCGAAAATCAACTATCTCTTCTCCATGATTCCATTTAAACCCACATCAAAGTGGTTCCAATCGTTAGACTCTGCTATCGGTAAATTCTACTCAAAGAATAAAAAGGCTAAAATCAGTTTGACTACCCTCCAGAAGAATAAATCTGAAGGGGGACTGGAGGTTCCCAACTTCATATATTATTATTTATCCAACCAAATACAATGTCTCACCAAATGGATACATCCACATGAAAAATAGAACTCCTGGCTAGAACTAGAACAGTTAGATTGTAACCAGATCAAAATCTCTGACCTTCCCTTTATCACCTCCGCCTTTAAATACAAAGCACATATAAAGCTGTTCATGGCCACGCCCACAGTTACATCCAGGACCTCATTCACCAACACAACCCGTGCCCTGAGATCCTCTGACCTGGCTCTCCTCTCAGTACCCAGGACCCGGTTAAAAACAAAGGGGGTCAGATCATTTGAGGCGACGACCCCAAAGCTGTGGAATGAACTCCCCCTAAGTCTGAGAACGGCTCCGACAACAGACATTTTTAAGACTCAACTTAAAACGTACTTTTTTAAACTAGTGTTTAATTGTTAGCCTCTCTCCTCTATTTCTTTCTATTTTATATTTGTGTTTGTTGTTTTTATTGTCTGGTTTGTAAAGCACTCTGTGTACCTGTACTGTGAAGGCTGCTATAGAAATACTATTTTACTTACTTACTTAAACATCATTCCTGCTTCAAGAACCCTATGATCACTTCCACCTTGTCTGCTTGGTGGAAAGCACTGGAAATCACAAGCTCCCAATTAAAACCCAGTATACTCTCCCCAATCTGGCACAACCCTGATTTTACAAACAATAAAATAGATCTTTATTTCATCACATGAGCAGAGAGAGGAGTCACTCACCTCCATCACCTTCTGGATGACAACACATTTAGGACAAATATAAACTTATTCCAAACATTTGAAATAACAAATGGACATTTTCTTCAGTACCTACAGGTAAAGAAGACGATTATAAATAGAATTCTGTCGCTTCAGAATACTTTACAGCCAACGCACCTACAGCCACCTGAATTTGTTAAATACACTGTGAAACTGTCTCCAAGAAATAAAAAGAATCTCTTAAAAATGTAGAGTTTACTCTCAAAGACACACTCTATACACCTTCCAACTCAAAAATGGGAAAAAGACTTAACTAAATGTTTTGACTCTTTTTTTTGGACCCAGATCTGTGAAAATACATTTAAAATAACTAAAAACACAAACTTACAATTGATTCAATTTAAGGTGCTTCACAAACGCATATAACACAATATAAAGTGTATAAAATGGGCTTCTCTCGCTCACACACATGTACGCAATGAACCCAAAACATGACGAACACTTACTTTGACGCTCTGTGGTTTTGTACACCCGTCTATCACGGACAAACTTTGAAAGCGGACCCAAGAAGCAGAGGAACCAGATGGATTGCGTAAAAGTGTAACAGTTCGGTAACCAGGAAATACGTTCTGCGACAGTACCAGGGATAAGACAGGCTCTAGGTGAAGCAGACAAAAAAGTCAGAACACGGGAAGGCAGAGGTGACACAGGTAATAAACAAACAAAGACATGAAAAATAATCCCAACATGACGTGACACCGTCTATTAATTCTGGGTAACAATCACACAGAAACTCTCCAATATTTTGGACTGTGGGATTCTGCATTCCCCAAATGTTTGCCTAATTGGTGATCTAACACAAACAGCCCTTCCACATATTCATATCCAGCCCACACTTGCAGCTATCGCCGTCGCCAAGAAAACTATTTTAGTTAAGTGGAAAGATAAGAAAGTCCTCAACATCATCCATTGGCTGAACCTCCTCACAGAATACATTTGACTAGAGAGAATATCTGCTATTAGAAAAAAACTATTGGACTCCTTCAAAGAAAAATGGTCTCCATTTATTAAATCTATAAATATTAATCTATAGCCTCCGCTTCTATGTGAGCGTATGTCATTTCACTAATAAAATTGTAATTATTATTCTGTCTGTGTGTATGGTCTGACTTCATAACCCTCTACCTTTTTAAGTAGGATGGCACCATGGACTTCAAGGCTGTGTGCATGCACTGGGGGTGTCCCTTCCTACTGCTCTTGGGGTCGCTCTCTAGCCCCGCGGGGCCAGCATGGCTTGGGCCCCTCTGCCTGGGAGTGGTTGTCCCCGGTGTCTCTCCCTTTGAGCCCTGGATCTGCTGGGTCTGTGCACTCTCCCGGGGCCTTGGGGGTGTCAGCGGCTGGGCTCTTCTGGGGCAACCTGGCTGGGACTGGGGTTTGGGGTGGGTCGGCCCTCCAGTCGCTCCCCTCTCCCTTCCTGCTCTGCTTCCCTCCTCCTCCGTCCTCTCCCACCTGGCCGCTCGTCCTCGTCCCTCTCCTGGGGGGCTGGGGGCCATCTGCTGCCTGGGGGACTGGCATGGGGGCCAGGTGGTCTCTCTTGGGGGGTGGCTCTGGCTCATCCGGGCACAGGCCTTTGTACTTGCCTGTGTGCCACCACTGGAGATTAGCTTCTGCTGGCTGGGGGCTTCTGTCTGGGCCTGGTGCTGTCCTGGGGAGTAGCGGGGTGGGCGCCCTACCTTCCTGGACGTGGGTGTGGGGGCTCATGGCTCTCGTGACCTGGTGGTGTGGCCTGGCCCTCCCTCCGGGGCAGGGTTCTGCACGCGGCTGGACCGTGGTGGGATTACGGCGTCTGCCGGGGTGGTGGTCTAGCGCTGTGACTTCTGGGGGTTTTGATGGGCTCTGTGGTGGGGCAGAGGGCAGAGCTCTATAGCCTTGTCTCTTCCCCATCACCCTCTTGCCTCCCCTGCTCTCTAATATCTTTTTAATGCACCACACACCTAGGGGGTAGGTCTGGGACAGCTCGGGGAACTTAGGCCAGGGTAGGCTGCAGAGTAGCCATCCTCTGTGGTCCTCTGGCCTGCCCCCTGGATGCCTTGCCCAGCCTCCCCACTTTTAATGCACCACATGACACTCAGGGTTACACTATCACGGTGCAGGGGTAATGTCTCCAGTCAGGGATCTGGAAACATATTAACAGGGAGTAATGGGGGGATTTCTCTAATATGGCCTCGCTGGTGGGATGTGGCCCCCTTATGGCTTTGGGGTAGCGGGGGTGGACTACCATCCATGTTACTGTGGTCGGGGGGGGTTCTCCTGCTTGCCCGTCGGGTCCAAGCTGGTGCGATGGCTGGATGGTGGGGTGGGGGGTTTGGTGGGGACTGGGGTGGGCAGGGTTGGGGTTAGGATGGTGGGTGGGTCCTTGTGCACCGGACCGCCTGGGTCGGTCTTGGTGCGCTGGGGGGGTCTGTAGCTGCTCCCTCTTGTTCTCCGGGTTTGCGTCATTCACGGTGGCCCCGGTGGCTCTCTGGGGGCGGCGCCCTGTGGCTCCTGTGGCTCCTGTGGCCTGGGGTGAGGGGTGCCCTGTTGGCTTGACCCTGCCTTGCCATAATTGCTGTTCTGGGATTCGGGGTCCTTCACACTTGCATGTTTGATCAGGTCTCATGAGCTACTGCCGAGTCCCATTTGAGTGAATGATGGGACCCCCCAGAATGTGCTAAGAATCTCTCCAGAATCTCTACCCTAAACTCATTCTCTTTTGCACTAGTGTCCCCTTCTGGCCTATTCTATTTTATTCTATTCTATTTTATACTATCAAGTCATCCACAACTATGGTGCTCACTACCGTTTTGTTTAATTATTTATTTATTGAATCTCTTTTTCTTTTGTGCTGTTTTGGTTTTCTTTTCTTTTTTTTTGATTTATTTATTTATTTTTTATTGATGAACAGTTAGTAGTTGGGAATAACACACCACCTTACAATCTTTAATTACAATAGCACCGCCTGTTAATTTCTGTCCCCGTTCGTCCTGTCCAGTCTTTGTTTCCTCCACACATCACTGAGGT
Source organism: Siphamia tubifer (assembly GCA_020466265.1). Lineage (NCBI taxonomy): Eukaryota > Metazoa > Chordata > Actinopteri > Kurtiformes > Apogonidae > Siphamia > Siphamia tubifer. The sequence continues at coordinate 1,327,107 of CM035797.1, forward strand.
GTAGCACTGCCCTCCCTGGCTTATAATAGAGAGTTCTAATAAAGGATGTCTGCTCAGCTTTCAGGGAGGACCGCTGATGGTCACACACATGCACTAAATATTTAAATATGTGGCTGCAAGACTAAAATATGCATTGATCTCAAACAATGTTGACTCCCTCTGTGTGGAGTTAAACAATGAGAACAAATGCAGACAATAAGAAGAGAAAAAAAAGGTAAAATGTGTCCAAATGAACTTGTGTAACACTGTTTGTGTCAAACATAGACATATCACACTATAACTTAATCAATACTGGATATAATATCATAATATTACACACACTGACACATATATAATTATATATATAAAAAATGTTCCTCTCGCCCCACGTGGGCGGTGTCTCCTTCAGACTCGGGTCCTCTACCAGAGGCCCCTCCCACCTGGGCGGTGTCTCCTTCAGACTCGGGTCCTCTACCAGAGGTCTGGGAGCCTGAGGGTTCTGTGCAGGATCTTAGCTGTTCCTAACAATGTTCTCTTTTGGACACAGATCTCTGATGTTGTTCCTGGTATCTGCTGGAGACATTGTCCCAGCTTGGGGGTCACTGCCCCTAGTGCTCCGATCACTACTGGTACCACTGTTGCCTTCACACTCCACATTTTCTCTAACTTGGTATTATATAGCCCTTGGTATTTCAAGCTTCTCATGTTCTCATGTTAGCGACTGGATAGCTTAGTGGTCTACTTTGGTGCGGAAGGTTGCTGGTTCGAATCCCAGGTGTGCCCTTACGCTATACATGCCTATACCTCATGATGAGCGATACAATAAATAGAGTCATACCGGCTCAGACGGCGCAAGGGACAACAAGGTCCGCGTTAGGGGTTGAGGAACCAGGACACCCTGATGTTAAATTGGCTACTGGAACAAGACATTCATGGAGCAGGGCAGAGAACATGGTACTGATGGAGTGTTACTACGGGAGTAACCCCAGTGAGAGAGGGTACATGCAGAGGATGTGGGAGAAATGGTTGCTTCAAAACCCCACATCCTCACTGACTAAGAAACAGCTCCGAGCTCAGTGTTCGAATATATATATATTTTTTTTATATATATATATATATATATATATATATATTCATTCGAACACTATTGGTTCTAACTTAAGAGCCAATACTGCCGATAACTCAAGATTAGACATTGTCTGAATACTAGATTTAGTTAATTTTGTTGATTGTTTTGTTAATTTTTTTCAGGAAATATGCATCATATTTAATTTTAGTAATTTCTCCTCATAATCCAGTCCATCCCTACCAAATACAGACAAATACGCGCTGGTTTAAGAACAGAAAATAAAGGCAAGAGAAGAAAATACTAGATGTATTCATATTTTTAATTCTCCATAAACAGTAAACGTCAGTGTTTTATTCCAAAGAGCCCATTCTTTTATATCTGTGGATGAAGAACCGCTGCAGTTTGAACTAGTAGAGGTATTTTTCAGGTGTTTGAAGCTAAATCAGCTCAGAATGACAGAGGGTTAAATGATTCATTTCTGTGTCTGGACCCTGTCATTGGCTGAAATTGTCTAGTTTTCTGCTATTGATTTCCAGGTCGCTGTGCCCCGTGGGGAGGAGATCATCCAATCAAATGCACTCGTTGCAGCGAACATCAGAAATATTATTTTCTTTGGTGGCGTTGAGGCCTCTGGGTGAAAACATTGGAACCCCTGCAGTGTCTTCACATGTTCCAGTTCTGCCATGGAACAGCATTTTCATCTTTATTCCTTAACTGCACTTTGACCCAAACACAGAGGTGGTAAAAGTACTGACAGTGTGTACTGCAGTACAAGTACAGTTAAAGCCCAGTATTGAAGTAGTATTATTCAGTTATTTCCACCTCTGTTGAAATATCATTTAATTTGATGCAGTTTCTGCAAGAGGACAAACGTTCTTAAGTATAGGAACATTTATGTCCCACTGTTAAAATGTTCCTCAGTTTGAAAAGACTTTATTTTTTACCGAAAGTTTCCGTCTGTGATCCACTGTCCATTAAACAAAGGAAAGTTCTGCAGTGAAAGTTTGTGGTTGTTCTGTAAGTAAAGTGTTGAATTACCTTGACTTTTATTTGACCTTTTTTACTTGAGTATTGAAACAAGTGAAGGAAAAATCAAATGTATTTATTAGAAGTGAAGACGAGTTGACAGGAGTTTTGTACGACTCGTTAGTGATTCTACCACAGAAGCAGGTTTCTTCATTAGGCTGTTCATTGGTGGTGGGTTAAAGTCTGACGTTTCTAACTAGATTGTGAGATAAGTCAAAATAATGAGATAAAAAGAGTGTATGGTATTGTATAGCAGTTCCTATTCACACACACACACAGTGACGAGATGAACAGTTTGATCGCATGAAGGACAGAGGAGTTGTAAGTCTATTGG
>CM035797.1:1334514-1337014 GCA_020466265.1 Siphamia tubifer
ACTGACAGACTAACAGATCTGCTTCATTTTGGTGAGTTCAGTGGTTTTAAAACTGCTGTATCTCACTTATTTTTCACAGTACAGGAAAAATAAATATATCTACTTGTTCCTCAGACCCTCCTGTCACTCATCATCTACTTTGTTTTCACCAATTATTTACACTTTTACCAAAAATCACAGGAGTTCAGAGGCATGGTTTAACATTCAGACAGACTTTACTCCAGTCAGCTCTGTGTGTCTGCGTGTGGAACTACAGGCTGGTTTCCATGACAACAGGGAAAGTACTTTATTCACAGAAAATGGGAGGAGCTTTAACATAAAATGGGAGGAGCTTTAATAGAAGTGACTCAGTCCACAAACACTGACAAACACACGGTTACATTTCTTTCAACTGATGGATGGAAGTGTAGTTTGCGATATTAAAAAGTCATACTGTAACAATATTTGTAGGTTTTCACTATAATACAGTTTTTGATAGTTTTTTTGTCTTTTATCTTTATCAACCTGCCAGGCAATAGGGGAGGGGTTTTGGTTGTTTTTTTTTGTTCATTTTTACACATTTTCCGCACTATAAGGCACACTGTCAACAAATGGTTTATTTTGGGTTATAAGGTACATTAAGTGAAGTAAAAATCATGAAAGAAAAAGCTAAAATTATGACATAAAAAGTCCACATTATGAGATAAAAAAGCTAAATTCCCAGTCACTAAGAACACCCAGGATTAACTCATATAAATATAAACATTGTGTTTTTTTTGCCTTATAGTCCGGGAAATACGGTGTGTATTTATATATATATATATATATATATATATATATATATATATATATATATATATATATAAATAGGTCATCAAAAAAAGTTTAAACATGTATTTTTTAAAATGAAAAATGACTGAATTGTCCTAATTGAATCATTATTTGTTAAAGGTAAAAACACTGCACTAAATGTTAATAAAAGAGTAATGGAATTATTAATGAAATATTAACAGTTTTTATGAGGATTTTTTTTTTCATTTTTTTGGACATCTTTTGTATAATGAAACCTCGAGAATCAGTATTAATGTTCCTGACAAATGAGCAGAACAGAAAGGGTTAACGGTTGGAGATGGTTCTAACAGATGTGTGACTGTAAAATATTAGTGAAACAACAAAATGTAAAATACATGAAATATTCACATACTCAAGGGTTTTTCCATTTGAATATTTCATGTGTAAGTGAAGAAAAGGCCAAAACACTTGAACCAACTCCAGTGAAAACACTAACACTATCTGAGTAAAGCCTTTAAAATAAAAATAGATGTTCTTAAAACACATATGCAATGAAACTGACAAATGACAAGAAGGAAAAAAATACTAATAATAATAAATGACAAAAGTTTGAAATATTAAATCAGATGTCTGAGTTGTGCACTGCTCATTTTGACCAGAGGGTGAGAGTTTAGAAGTTTTATTCTTCGTCCTTCTAGAAGGTTCTGACAGCTCCCATTCACTTTGAATGGACGTTCCCAGCCTTCTGCAGGCGGATGTTTTTCAATAACCGCCCGAGTTTTGGCAACGAGTTTTGTCACTTCAGATTTACGGTACCATATCAGTCCGCAGGTAGTTCGGCCAGTTTGAAAGTAAATATTGTCTACGTTGTAACGGTTATTTTGTCTAGTCTGTCAGAGTAGTTGCAGGAATAAACTGGAATAACCGTAGAATAAGCGGGATAAAGTCGATAAATAGCAACACCCCTCCGCCTTCGGTGTCGGGGTGTTGTTCCACCCCGAAGGGGAATATTTTCCGATAGTAACTTGTGGTCAATGCATTATCCCGCTTATTCCCTTGCTTACTTCTTCCCACTCCTTTGAGTACAAAACATTTTTTGTTTTGTCTGTTGATGGATGTTTTGATGATTTTGTGTGATTGAAATAAATGGAACTGAACTGAACCAGTTTGGAACAAAAGGCCAGACATGAGATAAAAAAGTGCAAATGATGAAATTAAAGACAGTCACTTCTTTTTCTCTCAGTTATTGTTATTTATGCAACAGTGGGCGTGGTCAATAAATCACATGATGTCACCGCACACGTGCAGTTTGACACATCTGTAATTAAAACGTGGGAGTGTAGATGAACGCTGTGACCGACACCAGGAAAACAACGGTGTGTTAATGAGTAAATGTCAGCTGGTGATTTTAGTTTCAGTTTTTAATAACATCGTGTGTCTGTGAACAAATGAGCAGCAACAGAACGACAGCGTTTTATAGTTTTATTGAACAGCTGACATTTAAACCATTAGATGATTCACTGACTGACTGAGGAAATAAATATATGATACTGAGAGAGGAGGAGTAAGAGGAGGAGGAGGAGGAAGAGGAGGGGGAGGAGGAGGAAGAGGAGGAGGAAGAGGAGGAGGAGGAGGAGGAGGAAAAGGAAGAGAAGGAAGAAGAGGAGGAGGAGGAGGAGGAGGAGGAAAAGGAAGAGAAGGAAGAAGAGGAGGAAGAGGAAGAGGAGGA
>CM035797.1:1342014-1344514 GCA_020466265.1 Siphamia tubifer
TGATGTTTGGACCCTAACCCTTTTTAAATAACAGACGTAGACAGTACACATGGAGCCACAGCAGAGAAAATGTTTTAACTTTAGTTAGATTAGATAGGTTTTATAGTTTTTAATCATCATTTTAATGTTTTTATAAATAGTTTTATTGCTCCAGTTGTTTTTCCAGATCATTCTTTGCTTCAGTCTAGTGTTTTTATTAAACATATTTAATGTAACAGCGTCTGTTGACATTTTAACAACAGCTCTTTTAACACATCGTACGTTTCATTCAACTTTTAAAAGTTTCTGGGAGAATTTTAAATCAACTAAATCTGATTTTAATTCTTTGCAGCAGTGGTGGGACATAGGGAAAAGCCAAATTAAGAATCTGTGCCTACAGTACACTCACAACGTCTCCAGGGACTTGGCCAGGTCTATCAGGGACCTGGAGACAGAGGTGGTGGAGCTGCAGGGTTTAGCAGACGCCACAGTAGAAAGAGGACACACTGAGAGCCTCAAGACCAAACAGGTTGCATTAGCCCACCTACTGGGTGTGTCCACTAGGGCCGCTGTGGTACGCAGTAGGTTCCAGGACGTGGCCATGATGGATGCTCCATCGCACTTCTTCTTCGGCCTGGAGAGGAGGAATGGTCAGAGGAGGAGGATCCACTCCCTGTGCTCAGAGGAGGGGCAGCTGATCCAGGACTCCCTGAGCATTCGCAGGTATGCAGGGAGTTATTATAAGAGGCTGTACAGTTCAGACCCCACAGACATAACAACTATGGACTCCTTCCTCACCCACCTGCCCAAGGTGCCACCAGACCTGGTGGAGGAGCTGGAGGGAGATCTGTCCCTCCAGGAACTGCAAACCACACTGCAGTCCATGTGCAGCGGTAAAGCACCAGGTCTGGATGGGCTCCCTGTGGACTTGTACAAAACCTTTTGGCCAGAGGTCGGTGTGGATCTGTTGGAGGTACTGACTGACAGCCTGCAGAAGGGTCAGCTGCCTCTGAGCTGCAGGAGGGCCGTCGTCATCCTCCTCTCTAAGAAGGGAGACCTGCAGGACATAAAAAACTGGCGGCCTGTGGCCCTCCTCTGCACCAACTACAAGCTCCTCTCCAAGGTCTTGGCCAACCGAATGAGGAAGGTGATGGAGCACATCATCCACGTGGACCAGACCTACTGTGTACCTGGTAGGTTGATTAATGACAACATATATTTAATCAGGGATTTTTTGGAACTCTCCAGCTCATTGGGCAGTGACCTGGGTCTTATTTCCATAGACCAGGAGAAGGTGTTTGACCGGGTTGAACACTGTGGTGAACGCTGACAGGGTTTGGGTTCAGATCCAGGTCTTGTACAGAGACGTTGAGAGTGTATTAAAAGTTAATGGTGGTTTGAGCGCACCCTTTAAAGTAGAGAGGGGTGTGGGACAGGGGTGTCCACTGTCAGGTATGTTGTATTCTATGGTTTTAGAACCCTTGCTCCACAGACTCAGACAAGGTTTATCTAGTTTTAAACTCCCACACTGTGATTCGCTCGTTAAGCTGTCAGCCTACGCAGACGATGTCATTGTTTTAATTAAAACTCAAGACGATATTGATTTTTTTGAACGCAGTGTCCATTGGTTTGGCCGAGCCTCATCGGCTAAAGTTAATTGGGTCAAGAGCAAGGGTCTGATGGTAGGGGAGCGGGTGCAGAGGTTAGTGTTGCCCGGTGGATTGGAATGGAAGAAGGGAGGGACAAAATACTTGGGAATTTTTTTAGGAAATGATGAATTCATTGGGAAAAACTGGGACAATATTTTAGAAAAAGTGAAAGGCCGGCTAAACCAATGGAAGCGGATTTTACCAAAACTGTCTTTTAGAGGTCGGGTTTTAATTATTAACAATTTAATAGCTTCAATGTTCTGGCATCGTCTGTCGTGTGTAGATCCTCCAGTCGATCTTCTATTGAAAATCCAGGCCATCATGGTGGACTTCTTTTGGGACCGGCTGCACTGGATCCCACAGAGTGTCCTGTTCCTACCTCGGGATGAAGGAGGACAAGGACTGGTCCACCTGGCCAGTAGAGGAGCAATGTTCAGACTACAGTTCGTCCAGAGACTGCTGAGCGGCCCGGTGGACTTGGTGTGGAGGCCTGTCACCAACGCCATCCTGACCCGGTGCGGCGGTCTGGGACTGAGGGAGTCCCTTTTCCTGATAGACCTGAGGGGACATCGACTGGGGGATCTACCAAGGTTTTATCAGTCTGTTTTTAAGGTTTGGGGAAGTTTTAAAAAAGAACACATCAAGAGAGTGGACTCACCTCTGGATTTTAAAAGAACCCGTTGTTTTTGGGACTCGTTTTAATGTGGGCAGTGTTTTAGGAAACTCAGTTTTATTAAAGTTTTTAAGAGCAAAGATCACATTGGTGAAGCATGTGGTGGACCTGTGTGGTCCACACATGGACAATGCCTCTGCTCTGTCCTCTGCTCTGGGCATCTCTTCAGTGAGGACCAGTGGTCTTCTGCTGAGGACAT
>CM035797.1:1349514-1379514 GCA_020466265.1 Siphamia tubifer
GAAAGGTCACCGGAGCGGAGGTCATGACAGTACCCCCCCCCTAAGGGGCGGCTCCTGACGCCCCTAAAAACAAAAAACAAAGACCCCCCCCCCCCATTGTCCAGAGCTCAAAAAATTTAATTATTTTTTTTTTAAGTAGTATTTCTCCAGGCAGGGCGGCATGGAAACCCCCTGGTCGGAGTACCCTCTGGGCAGAGCGGTGTGGAATCCCTTCTGGGCAGGGCGGTGTGGAAACCCCCTGGGCGGAGTACCCTCTGGGCAGAGCGGTGTGGAATCCCTTCTGGGCAGGGCGGTGTGGAAACCCCCTGGGCGGAGTACCCTCTAGGCAGAGCGGTGTGGCATCCCTCTGGGCAGGGCGGTGTGGAAACCCTTCTGGGCAGGGCGGTGTGGAATCCCTCTGGGCAGGGCGGGTTGGAAACCCCCTGGGCGGATTACCCTCTGGGCAGAGCGGTGTGGAATCCCTCTGGGCAGGGCGGTGTGGAAACCCCCTGGGCGGAGTACCCTCTGGGCAGAGCGGTGTGGAATCCCTCTGGGCAGGGCGGTGTGGAAACCCCCTGGGTGGAGTACCTTCTAAGCAGAGCGGTGTGGAATCCCTTCTGGGCAGGGCGGTGTGGAAACCCCCTGGGCGGAGTACCCTCTGGGCGGAGTACCCTCTGGGCAGAGCGGTGTGGAATCCCTTCTGGGTAGGGCGGTGTGGAAACCCCCTGGGCGGAGTACCCTCTGGGCAGAGCGGTGTGGAATCCCTTCTGGGCAGGGCGGTGTGGAAACCCCCTGGGCGGAGTACCCTCTAGGCAGAGCGGTGTGGCATCCCTCTGGGCAGGGCGGTGTGGAAACCCCCTGGGCGGAGTACCCTCTGGGCAGAGCGGTGTGGAATGCCTCTGGGCAGGGCGGTGTGGAAACCCCCTGGGCGGAGTACCCTCTAGGCAGAGCGGTGTGGAATCCCTCTGGGCAGGGCGGTGTGGAAACCCCCTGGGCGGAGTACCCTCTAGGCAGAGCGGTGTGGCATCCCTCTGGGCAGGGCGGTGTGGAAACCCTCTGGGCAGGGCGGTGTGGAAACCCCCTGGGCGGAGTACCCTCTGGGCAGAGCGGTGTGGAATCCCTCTGGGCAGGGCGGTGTGGAAACCCCCTGGGCGGAGTACCCTCTAGGCAGAGCGGTGTGGAATCCCTTTGGGCAGAGCGGTGTGGAATCCCTCTGGGCAGGGCGGGTTGGAAACCCCCTGGGCGGATTACCCTCTGGGCAGAGCGGTGTGGAATCCCTCTGGGCAGGGCGGGTTGGAAACCCCCTGGGCGGATTACCCTCTGGGCAGAGCGGTGTGGAATCCCTCTGGGCAGGGCGGTATGGAAACCCCCTGGGCGGAGTACCCTCTGGGCAGAGCGGTGTGGAATCCCTCTGGGCAGGGCGGTGTGGAAACCCCCTGGTCGGAGTACCCTCTGGGCAGAGCGGTGTGGAATCCGTTTGGGCAGAGCGGTGTGGAATCCCTCTGGGCAGGGCGGTGTGGAAACCCCCTGGGCGGATTACCCTCTGGGCAGAGCGGTGTGGAATCCCTCTGGGCAGGGCGGTGTGGAAACCCCCTGGGCGGAGTACCCTCTGGGCAGAGCGGTGTGGAATCCCTTTGGGCAGGGCGGTGTGGAAACCCCCTGGGTGGAGTACCTTCTAAGCAGAGCGGTGTGGAATCCCTTCTGGGCAGGGCGGTGTGGAAACCCCCTGGGCGGAGTACCCTCAGAACTGAGTGGTCTGAGTGGACTGGGTTGGTAGCAGGAGCAAAACTGATAGGGTGGGGTCACCACGGACTCTGGCAGGGAGCAAAAAAAGAACAGACAAGGCACTGGACAAAGACAGGACAAAACGATGAAACAAAAGCACCGGGCCGACACGGGGGCAACAAGGGAACAGGTCCGGGGCGAAACCCGGCCAGAAACGGCAAAAAGGGTCCGGGGCGAAACCCGGCCAGACACGGCAAAAAGGTCAGGGGTGAAACCCGGCCAGACACGGCAAAAAGGTCCGGGGTGAAACCCGGCCAGACACAGCAAAAAGGCCCGGGGTAAGGAAGAGAGGGGAAATCCGAGGGGGAGAAAAGCAACAGGCAGCCATCAACGGGCAACAGGCAGCGACAGGGGACAGAAGCCATCAACGGGCAACAGGCAAGGACAGGGGACAGAAGCCATCAACGGGCAACAGGCAGGGACAGGGGACAGAAGCCATCAACGGGCAACAGGCAGGGACAGGGGACAGAAGCCATCAACGGGCAACAGGCAGGGACAGGGGACAGAAGCCATCAACGGGCAACAGGCAGGGACAGGGGACAGAAGCCAACAACGGGCAAAAGGTAGGGACAGCCACAGACAAAAGAGACGAAATAGACAACAGAGACGAAGAAGAAAAAAGAGACGAAGAGACAAAAGAGACGAAGAGACAAAAGAGACGAAGAGACAAAAGAGACGAAAAAGACAAAAGAGACGAAAAAGACAAAAGAGACGAAGAGACAAAGAGACAAACGAAAAGACAAAAGAGACGAAGAGACAAACGAAAAGACAAAAGAGACGAAGAGACAAACGAAAAGACAAAAGAGACGAAGAGACAAACGAAAAGACAAAAGAGACGAAGGAACGCTAGCCAGAGACGAAGGAACGCTAGCCAGAGACGAAGGAACGCTAGCCAAAAACTCGGAACGCTAGCCAAAAACTCGGAACGCTAGCCAAAAACACGGAACACTAACCAAAAACACGAAACGCTAGCCAGAAACACGGAACGCTAGCCAAAAACACGGAACGCTAGCCAGAAACACAGAACACTAAGCTAGAAACACAAAACGCTTAGGCAGAGACACAGAACGCTTAGGCAGAGACACAGAACGCTAGGCAGAGACACAGAACGCTAGGCAGAGACACAGAACGCTAGGCAGATACACAGAACGCTAGGCAGATACACAGAACGCTAGGCAGAGACACAGAACGCTAGGCAGATACACAGAACGCTAGGCAGATACACAGAACGCTGGGCAGATACACAGAATGCTGGGCAGATACACAGAACGCTAGGCAGATACACAGAACGCTAGGCAGAGACACAGAACGCTAGGCAGAGACACAGAACGCTAGGCAGATACACAGAACGCTGGGCAGATACACAGAATGCTGGGCAGATACACAGAACGGGACAGAACGCAAGACTGGACAGACTTTAGACAGAACAGACCGGGGAAAACTAAAACAAAAAGGATCCCTTCAGCAGACCATTCTGTCAGGATCGGGGTGAGGTGAAGGAGGACTCCAATGCACAGTACTGAAGGGAAAAATAATTTAATAACAAAACTAAGAAACATAAAGACAAGACAGACAAAACCTGGGAGCAAACGACCAGAGTCCGTGGTGATGATGAATGTCCGGGTTATGGTGATTGAGGAGATGGTGAAAACTGTCTGGGTTATGGAGGTGACATTACTGAATGGTCCCGCACTGGCAACTGCAAGCCTTACTGCTTTTATAGCCACAGATGAGGAACGGCTTGCAGCTGCGCAGTGTGAGACCAGGTGAGTGTGGATGAGCACTGGGGGAAAGGTCACCGGAGCGGAGGTCATGACATGTTCAATAAAAGTCTGTAGTCCTTTCATACAAGTTGTAATTTAGTTTTATTAAAATCTTGTCTCGTTTCGTCTCATGAGATGAGTGTCTTGTCACATCCCAACTGCTAACAGCTAACAATGCTAACAACTGATGAAATAAGTTTGAGAAGTCACACTTTTCTGGAGGTCAAAGGTCGCATGTGTCCACATTAACTTGTGTAACACTGTGTCAAACATAGACATATCACACTATAACTTAATCAATACTGGATATATTATCATAATATTACACACACTGACACATATATACAAATAACCAAATTATCAATATTGCAAAAGGTCAAAGGTCAAGGTCACATTTAGCAGAAAGGTCAAAATCACATTATTGGCTCTAATTCAAGAACAGGTTGTCATAGAAACGGGAGATTGACACAAAATAGGGGCGGAGTTAAACATTCTGTGAATACTAGTTAAGGTTGTGATATGGTTAAAGCTCAACATGTTTTCAGTTTTCTCTGTCGTCTGTCACCTTTTTTTTGGGGGGGGTGGTTGGAAATCAAATGTTTGGTGAAAAAAATCTATTATATCTTTAGGCTGTATCCCTCAGCCGCAGTTCCAGTAAACTGTAACTCCAGGTGGAAACACGTGTGAACCCTGTGCTTTAATAAGATCTTAAATATGTCAACAAACATCTGTAGCCAGAGTCGCTGGATTTTTACCTCCTGAAGTTTTAACTTCATTGTGTTTTGTTCCATTTTCGTGACATTTCCACACATGCTTTAGAATCACATTTGAATGTAAAAAAAACATTTGGGTTCATTGTTAAACTCTGCTGGACAAATGAGACCAATTATGTTTTTATAATAGTGTTTACTTCACAAACTGTGGAGAAAAAAACAGCACAAAACATCAGACATAGACTGAACCTTCACAAAAGGTGGAAAACTGGAAAACTGAACAAAAATAAAATAACACAGTACAAGTAACGAAAGAAAGTTAGAAAACTGAAACAACAACAAAAGAATTCAAAGGTTTTTTATGTGAAAACATTTTTATGTTAAAGGAGTCATTCCACTCAAACCACTTTTGTCCTTTTACAATCTGATGGTTCACCCAGCGTTACCATGGTGATGGTTCACCCAGGGTTACCATGGTGATGGCTCACCTACCGTTACCATGGTAATGGCTCACCCAGGGTTACCATGGTGATGGCTCACCCAGCGTTACCATGGTGATGGTTCACTCAGCGTTACCATGGTGACGGCTCACCCAGCGTTACCATGGTGATGGCGCACCCAGGGTTACCATGGTGACGGCTCACCCAGACTTACCAACACATGCTCCTTTAACAGTGGTTCATCACCTCCACTGGCTGCATACTGCATTCACACTAAACAACAACAGGAACCAGGGACCCAGAAAAAGACGGTCCATCTGACGTCAGATGGACTTTAGCCCCACCCACCTGGGGTTAAGCCCCTCCCCCATTGCTTCCAACCTGAAGTAGCATTAGCATTAGCATCTACTAGAGCAGACGGCGTCACAGTAGCTGCTGCACAAACTGTAAAAAACTGTTGGATCAAACTGGTTCATGTGTCTCTGTGGAAATAAAGACTGTTTTTTTACTGCACGTTTTCAAAACAAGTGACGTCACCAAACCTAGCTGGATGTTACTCTGGGATGGTAAACACACACAGAGCCAGAGGGGAGGGGGGAGTGTTCCTTCACACATTCTGAGCCAATCACAGACGCCTCATCAGCGCGTCATGGACATGTATGAGGAAGTAGAAGTAAACTGTGTTGTTCCACCTCCAGTCATTTTTCTACCGTGAAAAAACAACTGGAAACAAAACAATCTGAACGTTTTTATAAATAGAACCAACACACAATGAATTCAATAACAATGAAGAACAATAATATTAATAAATAAGCATAGAATGAGTCCTTTAATAAAGTTAATATTAATAAATAAGCATAGAATGAGTCCTTTAAGGATTAAATCAAATATAGATGTAGTTTTAACGGTAGAGTGTGTGAACAAACCAAGATTTGTTTGTAGAAATTATGAAAATAAAACTGTAAAATTGAAAAGTGGTTTGTGTTCGACATCAGTCACACCTCAATTTACATAAACACATACACATACACATACACACACACACACACACATATATATATATATATATATATATATATATATATATATATATATATATATATATATATATATGAGAGAAGTGTTGCCAATTCTTAACATTACATTTACACATTTTCAACACGTGGTCAATGTCTGTCAAACTGACACTGATGTATTGGCTTTAGATCATACAAATATACTCTTATTAGCAGTGAAATAATTTAAATGTATGGATTTGTTTATAGAGTTAAAGCCAGATGAAAGTTTTGTCTCATAGGTCAGGTGTGTGTGTGTGTGTGTGTTAACATCAATAACCTTAAGAACAAACTCAGGTGATAAAATGTTCAGATCATCTTTTTCTAAGTTAAGGTACAAATAGATAAACTTTATGCTTCTTCGTCTCTTCAACAATAACCTTTGGTTTATGTTTATATAATAATCATCTGAACATGAGCGTATACTTTTTTGTTGGTATTGTTTGTATGTTAAAGATGAATAAATGGCATGAACTCAAATGAACAGTGGGATTCTAACTCTATCTTTCATACCAAGTCTGTTCATGTCTAGTCACCTAGTCCCCCCCCTGTTCATCTATAGTCTGTCCGTCCATGGGAGTGGATCTGTCCTTCAGTGTGGTTGTCAAGCTCCTTCTTAAATTTTCAGTGCAGGTTAGTCCCTTGCTTGAAAAGGGGTCAACTTTCAAATCAGAAAAAACTGGATTCCACTCTGTCTTTTCTTCAAGAATGTATTTATTTAATCTTGCTTAAGTCATTCCAGTCAATATTCTTGGCAATATTTCAGCTAATATTTTCAGCCAATGTTTAGGTAAAAAACTGGGAGCCTTCTCTGAGTTTTCTTTGAAAGTGGATCTGCACAGTCCTGCGTTCAGTGTCCTTTTGTTTTCGGCGCGGTGATCTGTGATTCTTTGGTCCTGTTCCTCTTCCGATCATAATAATAATTATTCCAGTTTGGCGTCACAGTGGTTCTACTCAAGATTTATTCTTTTTCCCACAGGGTTTGGAAGTTTTTACTGCTGAGAAGGAGGAGCTAAGGACAGGTGCAGGGTCTAAGGATAGAGGGAGGAGCTAAGGACAGGGGAGGAGCTAAGGACAGGGGGAGGAGCTAAGGACAGAGGAGGAGCTAAGGACAGTAAGTAAGTAAGTAAAATAGTATTTCTATAGCACCCTTCACAGTACAGGTACACAGAGTGCTTTACAAACCAGACAATAAAAATAACAAACACAAATATAAAATAGACAGAGATAGAGGAGAGAAGCTAACAATTAAAGACTAGTTTAAAAAAGTACGTTTTAAGTTGAGTCTTAAAAATGTCTGTTGTCGGAGCTGTTCTCAGACTTAGGGGGAGTTCATTCCACAGCTTTGGGGTCGTCGCCTCAAATGATCTGACCCCCTTTGTTTTTAACCGGGTCCTGGGTACTGAGAGGAGAGCCAGGTCAGAGGATCTCAGGGCACGGGTTGTGTTGGTGAATGAGGTCCTGGATGTAACTGTGGGCGTGGCCATGAACAGCTTTATATGTGAACAACAGTATGTTGTATTGGATTCTGAATTTGATAGGAAGCCAGTGCAGTGTGGGTTAGGGTTAGTGTGGGTTAGGGTTAGTATGGGTTAGGGTTAGTATGGGTTAGGGTGAGTATGGGTTAGGGTTAGTATGGGTTAGGGTTAGTATGGGTTAGGGTTAGTGTGGGTTAGGGTTAGTGTGGGTTAAGGTTAGTGTGGGTTAGGGTTAGTGTGGGTTAGGGTTAGTATGGGTTAGGGTGAGTATGGGTTAGGGTTAGTATGGGTTAGGGTTAGTATGGGTTAGGGTTAGTGTGGGTTAGGGTTAGTATGGGTTAGGGTTAGTATGGGTTAGGGTTAGTGTGGGTTAGGGTTAGTGTGGGTTAGGGTTAGTGTGGGTTAGGGTTAGTATGGGTTAGGGTTAGTATGGGTGTGATGTGGCACGATTGTTTTGTCCTTGTCAGAAGTCTGGTGGCTGTGTTTTGAACCAGTTGAAGGCGGTCGATGGAAGACTGATAGAGATGTGAATAGTGAATTGCAGTAATCCAGCTGGGATGAGATGAACGCATGAATAGATATTTCGAGTTCTGAGTGGGAGACTATGGAACGGAGTTTGGCAATGTTTCTCAAGTGGAAAAAACAGTTTCGGCTCAGTGATTTGACGTGTGATTCGAGCTGCATCGACTGGTCAAACTGCACACTGAGATTCCTGATTTTTGAGTGGATGTTGTTTTTTAGGGGCCCCAGATGTTCTTGAATCCTGGCCGAGAGACTGTCGGACCTCCGTTTTAGCGGCGTTTAGTTGCAGGAGGTTTTCTGCCATCCAGCCTTCAATGGCTGCCAGGCATTGGAGGAGGATGCTGAGACTCTGTTGGTCGTCTGGTTTGAAGGAGAAATGGAGCTGAATGTCATCTGCGTAACAATGGTGGAAAATGCCAGGGAACCTGCTGATGATATGACTGAGGGGTAACATGTACAGAGCAAACAGGAGAGGAGCCAGAACCGAACCTTGAGGAACGCCATAGTGAAGGGGAGTGGATTCTAATCTAAAAAGGCCGACGGCTACAGAGAAACACCTGTCACTGAGGTAGGATGCTAACCAGGCGAGGGCAGACCCAGCCACCCCCACCCAGTCCCTCAGCCTGTCTAGCAGGATGGAGTGGTCGACGGTGTCAAACGCCGCACTCAAATCTAGTAGGACTAGAATCGAGCATTTGCCTGCGTCTGAGGACATCATGATGTCATTTGGAGTGGTTTTTTCGAAAACCAGACTGGAAATTGTCTCCGATGTTATGTGCTGTCAGATGGGTGGTGAGTTGATTGGCCACCACTTTCTCTAACAGCTTGGAGATAAATGGGAGTTTGGAGATGGGATGGTAGTTTTGAGGAGCAGAGGGGTCCAGGTTGGGTTTTTTGAGGAGGGGTTGAACGGCGACCCGCTTATGATGGGACAATACCACTGGCCAGGGATCTGTTAATGATGGTGACTAGACTGGGAGCAATGGCATTGATGGTTGCTTTGAGCATTGAGGTTGGGATGATGTCCAGTGAGCAGGAGGAAGGGGGAGGGGAGGAGCTAAGGACAGGGGGAGGGTCTTTTCATATGTCTCTGTAGTTGTAGTTTGTGTCAAACCCTGTGAGACGAATTTGTTGTGATTTGAGGCTTTTTAAATAAAATTGAATTGAATGGTTTCATCAGCTCATTTCATTTTCAGTTTTTTATTTAATCCACAAACGTCTTTTCTGTGTCTGGTTATAGATGAAACAATCAGAATAGACTTTATATTTAAAACTTCTTCCTAACATTTTAACACAGTGTAAAGACAAGCTTTAATTAAACTCTCACACTGTCTTCAATCACACATTTTCATTTTCACTTCATGACGAAGGATGAAAAAAAACTGCTTTTATGGACAAATGTCATCTTTACAGTAAATGTTCCTTATGTAAATATGTCATTAGCTCATTAGCGTAGCTTTCAACTGATGCCCCCCCCCTCCCGATAATCGATGAGTGCATCTGTCCTTTTTGGGACCAAACATGGGCTTCATCAGCTGATTTGTAATGTTGTAAATGATGCTGACAAGGACAGGAATTCAATTAGTTCTACTGGTGCATATGAGTGATGGCTTTAACTACAGTCTGAAATACATGTCACGGACTGGAATTGGACCCAAATGCAGACAGCACACGGAGTAAAAGTTCAAACACAGGTTTATTCACACAGTGTATGAAACATAGTCCATCGGGAAATGACACAAGAGAATACGTAGTCTGGTCCAGGGTTCGGTAACGGTGATCCAGTGGAGACAGGCAGAGAGAGGTCAGAGTCCAGAAAGACAGGTCGGGTACCGGGGAACGTAGTCGGGACAGGATAAGGAGGTTGAAGACAGAGACGTGGTCAGGCGGAAACAGGTCGAAGTCGGAGGCAGGCTGGAATGGGTCAGAAACAGAGCACAGACAAAAACACAGGAAAACAGACAGAATATAACTCTGGAAGGTCTTGACAAAACAAAAACGATCTGGCAAAGAACAGACAAAAAGGGCAGGCTTATATACAGCCACCTGATTACCTACAGGTGTGGGATCTCAGGTGGATGTAATGACAATCAGGGCAAAGGTGAAAGACAGAGAGAAACAGAGCAGAGACAGAGAACAAACAACAGAGAAAAAATAAAACACATACATGACAGAACCCCCCCCCCCCCTCAAGGGACGGCCCCTGAAGTCCCCCCCCCCCCCCCCAAAAAAAAATCCTAAATAAAAGTGTCGAAGAAGGGTGGGAGGAGGGGGCACACCCATTCACACAGCAGTAGGTTTCTAAGGTCGAAGGTCAGTCCTACTGGGGGCCTAAGTCAGGGTTCAGTGTCTTGCCCAAGGACACTTTGACATGTGGACAGCCAGAGCCAGGACACGAACCGCCAACCTCTCGGTCATTGGGCGACCCACTCTACCAACTGAGCCACAGCCGCCCAAGTGAAGTGTTACAGAATAAAATTAAAAGATGCTCACTGGATTTCTCATGGCTAAATGTAGTGTTAACCTGTGAAGAAAGATACATAATGATATACAATTAACAACAATGGTATATAATCATGTAGCATTCACAATCACCCCTAAGAATTCTTGAAAGATGGCAGATTTTTTATTTTTTTTTGTAATAAATGGGAAGTCTTTAAATGCCACCATGGCCCAATAGAACCTTTAGTTTTAATTTAAAACACCCTTTCTGTTACCTGTTCAGGGAGACAGTAGGCTGCCTGCTGGGTAGCTGGTGGGGTTTTGCCCCAAGGTATACTGATATAAGACAAAGTGCGGCTGAGCTTGGCACAGACTCATTGGAGCCCTCACCCACCAGCTGCTGTCTTCACATGGGAGACAAAGAGTGGGTGTGGCAGTCTCCCTGTAGACAACAGGGCCAGAGGCTGGAAGGTGGACTAAACCCCTCCCTCCCACCGTCAATCCCTGTGCCTGTTCTGTGTTGCCAGCTGGCAGCCCCTGCAGCATCACAATGGTAGCTAGGATCAAAGTCCTGGGGCAGGTCTGAGTCAGTCCTGGGGCAGGTCTGGGGAAGTTCTGGGGCAGGTCTGGGGAAGTTCTGGGGCAGGTCTGGAGAAGTTCTGGGGCAGATACACATTAGTTTTTTTCTTTTAATTATTATTTTAAATGAAATTCATGTTTTTTTTTATTTTTACATGTTTTACATGAATCCATGTTTCATTTGTTTTTCAAAATAAAACCAAAAATAAGAACAAAACATACAATAGGGACTCGGCCCTTCAGGGCTTGGTCCCAGAAAGTCATGTGACCTTAATTA
Organism: Siphamia tubifer; assembly: GCA_020466265.1. Taxonomy (NCBI): domain Eukaryota; kingdom Metazoa; phylum Chordata; class Actinopteri; order Kurtiformes; family Apogonidae; genus Siphamia; species Siphamia tubifer. Next base: position 1,360,548 of record CM035797.1, read on the forward strand.
TCACTTCCACATAAACTTCATTGACTGCTACGTTTGTCTTTAACTGTAGAGTGGTGCATCAGCCTGTGGTTCCAGTACTGACGTGCACACTCTGTTAGAACAGTTGGAATCATTGGGTCACAGCACAGTTCATCTAACAGTAGAAATGCAGCCTCTCCTTCCACTGTAACCACACCAGTGTTCGGTCCCCATTAGGACTCTGCTGTGCTTCTGTTTTTCAGCGTCTCCTGCAGAGTGTTCACAGAACAAAAGAACAAACGCCTCTATTAAAAGTTGAATTCATCAACCTTTAATTCACTTTTGTTTTTACAGAGTTCATAAAACACACGACAGCGGCTTTTAAACTTTCTTCTATTTCTACACCAGATAAAAACTCTGTCGAGTTGAGCTAATAAACAATTAATTCTCTCCAACAGAAACCCCTGCAGATAGAATAAGAAAGAATTAGAAAAATAAAGCCTCCATAGGAACAGGCTGTTCCGTCACACATGAAAACTGACAAAAGGTCGAAATTTTTAAAGTACAGTGAGTTAAACATGTGTTTAATAAATGAACTAGTGAATAAAAGTCATTCAGTTTGTCTTTCCATGTGTCAGTGGTGAGGTCGTTAAAGGGTTAAAATCATTATCACACTAAGTGATTCTCATCTGTTGTAAATTCATGACATTGATCAGTGATTAGATCCACTGATCAGCTGATCAAACGTCTGCAGACGAACCACATTAACGTCCACACGTTCATAAAGAGCAGCTGTTCTTCAAACATTTACACATAAAAAAACCACAGGTTCTTTTTAAAGGAACACATTATATTTGAACATGTTTTTACCTGATAAAACAATAATCATGCATTTGATGAAACTAGCAAAAGAAGTGGATCATTTATAGTCAACACGTGTCCAAACATCCACCCAAAATTAAAGACGTTATTAAACATTTAAACAGTGATGACGTGTTTTTGTCACAAATAAACTCATCCTTTAACACATCAGTAAGTGTTCATGTAAACACTCATTAATGACAGAAGCCTTTCCCATCAGCTCCAAATATTGGATTTTCAGTTGGTTCATCAGATAAATAAATAATACAGTCATAGTTTTACTGAGCAATGATCCAAGAAACGAAAAACCTTTACCTCAAACAGTGGTCTGAATACGAAAGAAAACCACCCACATAAATACACTACTGTATATACAGTACTATAGTACACATAAATACACTACTGTATATACAGTACTATAGTACACATAAATACACTACTGTATATACAGTACTGTAGTACACATAAATATAGTAGTGTACGTATCATCCCATTGGCTATGAGGGAATTACCCATGATTATTTTGGTGACCTTTGACCCTCATTCCTCACAGAGCGGCTGCTGTCTCCATGGAAACGATCATTCGCGCTTTAGTATCAACACTTCAGCCCAACGGTGCAGTAGAGTATATGACGGCTGTATTTTAAAAAAATACTGCTTATAGTCCAGAAAATAAAGTATTTTTCCACACTTGTAGCTGTACTTGTACTTATGTGAGTTCTTGTACCACCTTTTTGTTGGAGCGCTGTGGAGGCAGATGGTGCGCAGATGAAGCTGTCGCCAGAACTTTCATTTTATTTGGTTTGTCTTCAGTTTTTATCTCATTAACACTAAACTAAACTAACATTATTTCATTACTAATCCTCTTCTTATGTCTGTACTTGTGTTCATGTCTTTTATTTTATGGATAAAAACACAAACAGGTTACTGTTCTGACTTTAGAATATTCCTTGTTTTTCCATTTTTCACACGACGCAGTCAAATGAAAATGAAAAGTTCTTGGAGGAACTGTTTTGAATAAAATATATTCAGTCATTTTGATTTGATTTTGATTTGAATGATTTATTTCGAACATGTGCAAAGTGCAACAATAATCAATACAATAATAATAATAATAATAAGACATGTCTGAAAAGCAGTAGGATGAAGCATAAACTTATTTAATTCTACCCCTTCTTCACTTCCCCAATAACCTAAATTCATCTTATAGTAATATAGTGCATATTACAAAAATGATGATAAATAAAATAATAACAATAATAACAATACCAATAATCAATAACTGAAGTACTGAACATAGACATATATACAAAAAACAAAATCAGATAAATGACACTTGTAATCTTCTGTGTGCAGCAGCAGCATCTATTAAAGTAATGAAAACTGGCTTTATTTGTTACAGAACACATCCTGATTCTTTTCTATTACCAGCCCATCTCATGTCCTGAAAATCATCGTTATTTTCAGATTACGCTCTGAGATTTAAAAAGGAAAAAAGATAGAAAACACACCTGGAAATGTGACATTACATTAAACACATGTCATTGGTGTCACCATAAGAGACAAAAACATCAGTATTTTTCATTTTTCTCTCCATATGCACTGATCTCGAACACTGTTGACTCCCCCTCTGTGGGGTTAAAAGATATAAAAAATAAATAAATAAATAAAATAAATAAATAAATACATGAATAAAATAAGTGAATGAATAGAAAAATAAAATAAAAAATAAGAGCAAAATGCAGACAACTTAGAAAAAGGAAAGAAAAAAAGGGAAAAGAAGAAGAAGAATGGAGGAAAAAAAAACAAACAACAAAAAAACTATTTTTTACCGACTTTCCTATCTGCTCATTTGTTTTTAGTTGTTTTTTTTAGTTTTGTTTTTTGTATATATGTCTATGTTCAGTACTTCAGTTATTGATTATTGGTATTGTTATTATTGTTATTATTTTATTTATCATCATTTTTGTACTATGCACTATATTACTATAAGATGAATTTAGGTTATTGTGGAAGTGAAGAAGGGGTAGAATTAAATAAGTTTATGCTTCATCCTACTGCTTTTCAGACATGTCATTGTTATTATTATTATTATTGTATTGATTATTGTTGCACTTTGCACATGTTCGAAATAAATCATTCAAATCAAATAAATAAAAATAAATAAAATAAAGTGTGACTGTGATCGTTACTAAGACAGTGTCATGACCTCTGCTCCGGTGACCTTTCACCCAGTGCTCTCCACACTCACCTGGTCCCGCACTGAGAAGCTAAGCTGTTCCTCTCTATAAGCAGTGAGGCTTGCAGTTGCCAGAGCAGGACCATTTATTTATGTCACCTCCATAACCTGGACATTCATCATCACCATGGACTCTGTTCCCAGGTTTTGCTTTGGTTTTTGTCTCTGTCTTGTCTTTATGTTGTGTTTTTGTTATTAAATCTTTTCTTCCTTCAGCACTGAGCATCTGAGTCCTCACTCACCTCACCCGTTTCATGACGGAATGGTCCCGCCAACCATCAGGACTCTGCCAGTGCTGAAGGGACCTGTTTGTTTTAGTTTCCCCCGGTCTGTTCTGTCTAAAGTCAGTCCAGTCTTGTCTTCTGTCCCTGCTAGTTATGTGTTTCTGGCTAGCGTTCCAAGTTTTTGGCTAGCGTTCCAAGTTTTTGGCTAGCGTTCAGAGGAGTGTTCCGAGTTTTTGGCTAGCGTTCCGAGTTTTTGGCTAGTTTAGTCTTCAGTCTTTTCGGTCTAGTGGCTTTCCGTCTTTTCAGTTTAGTGGGTTTCCGTCTGGATTCTGTCTGGTCTGTGCCTGACCCTTGCATTTTTCTTCAAGGGTCTCCTGGTTTTCCCATCTGGATTCTGCTGGGTTGGTGTCCCTTTCTGGTTCTTTCCCTGTTTCGGTCTCGCTTGCTTCCCTCTGTTGCTTTTCTCCCCCTCTGGTTTTCCCTCTCTGGTCTGGGCCCTGTTGCCAGTCCGCCCAGGGCCAGTTGTCCTTATTGCCAGCTGCCTAGGGTGGTACTGGTCATTCGGGGAACACTGGTTCAGGGAATGGGTACTGGTGATGGAGTTCGGACATCACCTCTCTTCCTTATCCCGGGCCTGTTTGTCGTGTCTGTCCGGGTCTCCCCCAGACCTTTTTGCCATGTTGGCCGGGTCTCCCCCCAGACCTTTTTATGCCGGGTCTCGTCCCGGACCTTTTTGCCATGTTGGCCGGGTCTTGTCCCGGACCTTTTTATGCCGGGTCTTGTCCCGGACCTTTTCCCCATGTTGGCGGGGTCTCGTCCCGGACCTTTTCCCTGTGTTCGACCCAGTATCTCCCCGGACCTGCTTGCGGTGTTCGGGTTGGTATCGGCCCGGACCTGTTCCCTTGTGCCCCTGTGTCGGCCCAGTCCTTTTGTTCTCTCGTTTTGTCCTGACTTTGTTTAGTGCCTTGTCTCTGTCCACACCACTCTGCCCAGAGGGTACTCCGGCCAGGGGGTTTCCACGCCACCGTGCCCGGAGACACACTTCTTGTATTTTTTGAGTTCTGGGCAATGGGGGGGTCTTGTTTTTTTTTTGTTTTTTAGGGGCGTCAGGCGCGCACACACACTCTCTCTCTCACACACACACATTGGGGCTTTAGGGGTATTATTGGGGGTTTGGGGGTAGTATTGGGGGTCCAGGGGGTAGTATTGGGGATCTTGGAATGAATCAGACCTGTTACATGTAAAATAAAACTATTTATGAAAAATTGACAGGACGAAAACACTTCTGGAACAAATGAATTTGGTCAGTAGTGGAACCACTGTGTCCTTGCCTCTATATAGTATTCTAGTCTTTCTTATATGATCAACATGGATTTTCCAATTGAGTTTGTGATCAATAATTCCTATAAACTCCTATAAATGTGTTTTCATAGAGTCTTTCCAGAGGAACACGTAGGACAGTTTCCAGTAGAAATGTCTGGACACCATGGTCTGTCTGAACCGTCAGGGTTCTGTCCTCAGTGGACGCAACATATGGCTTTATTCCAGGATGGTCATTGTTTTTTCAATCAATTTCCATTGATGGACAGTGCAGTCACATGGCATTGATACTCTGAGGCAAGTGCGATGTGTTGTTCCAGAGTGTGATGTCAGAGGTTTTTCATTGGCTTTCATGAGTTTCTCATACTCGACATATTCAGTTAAATGGTGATTTGTTAGATCTTTAATGAGGTTTATAGTGTTGAACTGTGGAGGGGTTTCATCATCACATATGTTCGATACAGGAACTTTTACATGTTTCTCACTTGGAAGAAAATCCCGACAGAAGTGACGGTGCTGAACAGATGCACCAGTTATGTAGCGCGTTTGCTAGTTTGAAAATGGTCACTAGTGATCATCACTTCAGCAGCTGTGGCATAGTTGGTAGAGTGGGTCGCCCAATGACCAAGAGGTTAGCGGTTCGCGTCCCGGCTCTGGCTGTTGAAGTGTCCTTGGGCAAGACCTGTAGGACTGACCTTTGACCTTAGAAACCTACTGGTGTGTGTGAAGCTAATGTAAAGAGCTTTGAACCATGAAGGTGGAAAAGAACTATGGAAGTGTGGAACATTAAACTTACATCACATGATCAGCATATTTTACCGATCGTTGATCAGGCTATTTTTGGACTATACGATTATGGTTAGCAGTCGATCGAATGATGCAACACGAGTTAAAATTTAGCCAAAAAATAAACTAACGAACAAATGCTGAAAACTACCAAAACTATTTAAAAACTCTTCTAAAATACTGAAGCGACACCTACCCACCCACAGGGTTCATTTGGTTTAATCGTGATTAATGTTGATTTTTTTAATTTATTTTTTTGTCTTTTTTTTTTTTTTTTAGTGTATTCAAAATACACTACGAAACAAAAAAAATGCTGGGAAAAAACATGTACAAAACAGGCTAAAATGTACCGCCAAAAATAAATAATGAAAACTACAAAAAGTATTTTAAAACTTGTTGGAGAAAACAGAATATGTCAAATGTATGTAAATATATGCGTCATTGTCATTCAATAGGCGTTTGACACAACTGCAAAATGATTTCAATTTAAATTATATTTTACAATAGACTATATACAATATATTTATGTAAACAGCAATGTGGAACATGTGCGTCGTCATGGCGACAGAAGAGAAAGAGTATGTTCAGAATGACGAGAAAATTAACTGTTACCGTGTGTGTGTGTATGTATGTGTGTGTGTGTGTGTGTGTGTATGTGTGTGTGTGTGTGTGTGTGTGTATATATGTCTGTGTGTGTGTGTATATGTGTGTGTGTGTGTGTGTGTGTGTGTATGTGTGTGTGTGTGTGTGTGTGTGTGTATGTGTGTGTGTGTGTGTGTGTGTGTATATATGTCTGTGTGTGTGTGTATATGTGTGTGTGTGTGTGTGTATATGTGTGTGTGTGTATATGTGTGTGTATATATATGTGTGTGTGTGTGTGTGTGTGTGTATATATGTGTGTGTGTGTATATATGTGTGTATATATGTGTGTGTGTGTGTGTGTGTGTGTGTATATATGTGTGTGTTTGTATATATGTGTGTATATATATGTGTGTGTCTGTGTATATATGTGTGTGTGTGTATATATGTGTGTATATATATGCGTGTGTGTGTGTGTATATATATATGTGTGTGTGTGTGTGTGTCCACACAGACATATCATTCTATAACTCAATGAATACTGTAGATATCACCATGGAATTACATGTTCATATACATATAGCTAATGTGCATCAGATTCAATGATCCATTTGAGTAAAGGTCATAGGTCAAGGTCAAAATCACATTATCAGTTCTAACTCCAGAACAGAGGGTCACAGAACTTTCAGATTGGTACCAAATGATGTAGAATGAAGATTTATACAATTCTAATGTTTGGTGTTATCTCCTACCACCAATAGTTTTTCAGATCTCTGGAGGTCAAAGGTGACATGTGTCCAAATTAACTTGTGTAACACTGTTTGTGTCAAACATAGACATATCACACTATAACTTAATCGATACTGGATATATTATCATAATATTACACACACTGACACATATATACATACAACCAAATGATCAATATTGCAAAAGGTCAAAGGTCAAAATCACATTGGCTCGAATACAAGAACAGGCTGTCATAGAAACTGGAGATTGACACAAAATAGGGGCGGAGTTAAACATTCTGTGAATCCTGGGTTAATTTTGTAAGACAATTGATATGTGTATTTATGTATATGATAAAATATAAAATGTGTGTGTGTGTGTGTGTGTGTGTGTGTTAGTTTTGTGTGTGTGTGTTAGTTTTGTGTGTGCGTGTTAGTTGTGTGTGTGTGTTAGTTGCAAAAGGTCAAAGGTCAAGGTCACATTTAACAGAAAGGTCAAAATCACATTACTGGCTCGAATACAAGAACAGGTTGTCATAGAAACTGGAGATTGATGCAAAATAGGGGCGGTGTTCTTCTGTGAATACAAGTTTGTTTGTTTAAATATCGTAACATATTGAATGTTTGAGCAGAAAAACACCCAGGATATAACGTGGTGAAACTGAGGTTTTTTTTTTTTATTTTCTGAAGAAAAAAAACAAAAATGATTTGCTTCCATTAGTCTGATGCAGCCACATCTTTTGAAAAAAAAATCTGCATATATTTCTTTTTTTTTTTTCATTTATTTCCACTTCTGTACAAGCTCATGAAATTCATGAACAGGCTTATTTAGTGTGTGGTGTTTGTCAGGCTGTTGTGTTGTCATGTGTATATACTGTACATTCACCACATTTATCATTGATGCATTACAACTAAACATTCACCGTTTCAGAGGGTCATGTGTGATACTGTCGTTTACTCCATGCAAAATAATGAAAAATTAGAAATAAGTCAATAAAATAGAAAATCCTGGATTATCATAAATAATGGTCTACGGGTAAACTGTTCCCACATGTGTGTTAGTGACTGTTACGCTCAGTCTAGGGGTACTGAGACGTTAACATGACATGAGACTTCCCACCTTCCATGCCACTTAAGAAACACCAGTTAAAAAAACTAAAAAAAACTAAAGTGCAATTGAAATAATTTATTTAAGCCAAGAATGTAACAAAATCAAAATCAGGATGGGAATCCAAAGCAATAAAACAACAAACAAAAGGATCTTCAAGCCCTATGCTTTCCTACCAACCAAGAAACAAACCAAAGTACAGAAAATCTGACCTATGCTTCTAATAGATAGATAGATAGATAGATAGATAGATAGATAGATAGATAGATAGATAGATAGATAGATAGATAGATAGATAGATAGATAGATAGATAGATAGATAGATAGATAGATAGATAGATAGATAGATACTTTATTGATCTCCAAGGAGAAATTTACAGCACCATCAGCTCAAAAAGTTGAAACATAAGGGCATGCAAGTCGAATAAAATACAATTAGCAGAAATTAGTTAAGTAATAAAAATAAAATCAAGTACTATAAGCTGAAAAATAAAAACAAAACAGGAGGTAGTGATGGTAGGGGGAACAAAGTGAGTAAAGACATGACCATGGTGTTCTAAAACCAACACCTGGCAGTTCACTGTGCGGCATGAAAGTTAAAGTGTAAACAGTGCAGTGTCCATAAGTCTGTTAAGTGTTTATATGGGAGTTGAAGAGTCTGATGGCGTGGGGGAGGAAGGATTTCCTCCGTCTGTGGGTGGAACAGGACAGTGACAGCAGTCTGTCACTGAAGCTGCTCCTCTGTGCAGTGGATGGTCTGGATTGTCCATGATGGACAGGATGCTGTTCAGTGTCTTCCGCTCTGCCACAGATGTAACACTGTCCACTGTCTTCAGGGCGCCCCCCCCCCAGCACACGACTGCGTACATGAGGGCGCTCGCTACTACAGACTGATAGAAGATCTGTCGTAGCTCCCTGCAGATGTTGAAGGATGCCATCCTTCTGAGGAAGTACAGGCGGCTGTTCCCTTTCCTGCACAGAGCATCAGTGTTGGCAGTCCAGTCCAGTTTATCATCCAACTGTACTCCCAGGTATTTGTAGGTGCTGACCACCTCCACACAGGTAATTGAAAAAACAGGAGAAAAACTTGACCAAAGAAAAAGGTTCCCACCATCAGGTTTTTAAACACAGATCAAACAACAATCACAGGTGTGTCTTCTTTTTATGGCCTCCTGTCCTCTCTGACGAACCAATGGTGGAAGATCCCTGTGTCACCACACCTGCAGCACATCTTCACTTGAGAACCTGCTCTAAGAAACAGACATACATACATATCTACACTAAAACAGAATTACACAGACTTAACACTCCCCTATAGTGTTAAATTCCCATTCTGTTTAGGGTGGTGTACTTAACACTCTAGGTCACCATAGACCTGGATAGGGCATCTGCCATAACATTGTCTGTCCCTTTCTTGTGACAGATATTTAAATTGAAGTCCTGAAGGAGCAGAGACCAACGCATTAGCCTCTGGTTTGCATTGCACATGTGCGACAGAAATACTAATGGTTATGGTCTGTAAACACTTGCACTGGCTGAGAACTAGAACCAAGATATACTTCAAACTGTTGTAAAGCCAGCAGTAAGGCTAAGGCTTCTTTCTCTATGGTGCTGCAGACAGGATGATCCACACCATAGCGATCCAGACATACATATGTATCTACACCTAAACACAATTATACAGACTTAACAGTGACAAAGAAAATGAAAAGTCTGAAACAATACTTGGATCGTTTCCCAGGTCAGTCTGGACTGAAACTGACATTTTACTGAATATTTTGGTCATTTTTATTGATTATTTTGTTCATTTTATCATTTCTGATCATCTTTAACACCATCCAATAACACTGGTCTAGAGCCAGAAGCTTCTAGAATCAAACTAATGAAATGTTCACACATGTGTTAATGACATAGAAAATTAAAAGTCTGAAACTATTTTTGGATCCTCCTGGAGGAGCGGGTTCAATTCCCAGACCATGTGGGTTTTTCTGTGTGGAGTTGATATGTTTCTGTCTAACCCTAACCTTTGACCCCTCACCCTTTATGTGTGGAGTTGATATGTTTCTGTCTAACCCTAACCTTTGACCCCTCACCCTTTATGTGTGGAGTTGATATGTTTCTGTCTAACCCTAACCTTTGACCCCTCACCCTTTATGTGTGGAGTTGACATGTTTGTCTGTGTCTGGATGGTTTCCTCCAGGTTCCTCCAAAAACATGTTAGAGTCCAACCCTCCATTCATGTAACTGACCATGAGTCTGGGTCTGTGTCTGCAGATGGGTCCATGGCTCCGCCCATGGCTCCGCCCATGGGTGCTCACTGCTCCTTAGAAGGATGTGTTAAATACAGAGGACACATTGTATGATGATAATAAAGTCTTCTCTAATCTCCTGCAGTTCTAGAATGTTCTAATAATAATAGATTAGATTTATATAGTGCTTTTCACGGCACCCAAAGCGCTTCACATTAGTGTTCCATTATTCATTCACTCTCACATGCTCCCTCTGGTGGTGCTAAACGACATATGTAGTCACAGTTGCCCTGGGGCAGACTGACAGAAGCGTGGCTGCCATTTCGCGCCTACGGCCCCTCTGACCACCACCCAACATTCATACTCATTCATACACCAGTGTGTATGAACACTGAGGGAGGAGGGTGAAGTGTCTTTGCCCAAGGACACAACAGACTGACTAGGACAGAGCGGGAATCGAACCGCCAACCCTTTGGTGAATGGACGACCTGCTCTACCAACTGAGCCACGGCTGCCCCCAATGTTCCTCTGTGTTCACCAGTGGCGCCATCACACACACACTCACGTCTGGTCGTCATGGCAGCACGTCTCCAGATTCGTCTTTCACTTGTACTTTGTTTTTGAAGGTTCATGAAGCTGCTTCACATTAAACCCAGCAGCGTGCGCCCAGCGTCCGTACAGGTCAGAGCAGAGAATGGGGATGATGACGGTGAAGAAGCTCACATGTCCCCACGTGGTTCCAACATGGAAAGCTTTATTTTCTGCAGTTGTTTAAACTGTAGGTTCATGATCTAAGTGGAGTTAGCTAACCACATGTTTTTTTTATTTATTCATGTTTATTTTTTCTCATGTCCCATCTCACCTGTAGTTCACCCGCCCCCCCACCCCTTAGGGGAGGCCCTGCTCATTTTGTGAACGCCCCTGTTCTTCTACAGTTCTACTTCCTGTTCTGTGTGTGAAGTTCAGTGTTAGATTCAACTGATTTTCTGCTGACTGGATGGAAGGAGAGGCACCCGCCGCCTGAGGAAGAGTCACTGCAACGCTGCTGAGTCTGCACACGCTGCTGAAATTATCATGTGCGTTAATTAATCTATGCATAAACGACCAGAGGATGCCAACACTGCCGGGAGAAAAATGTTCCCAGGGACCAGAAGAAGAAGGAGAAAAAAAACCATGAATAATTCAAGGAAATAAAAGGTTAAATTAAAGTTCAGTTTGTTAAAACGAGTAAAGAGTGGAGCAGACTTGAACCTAATGTCCAGTACCTCCTGACATGGACAAAACATTTTTATGTTTAACAAATATGACAAATATAACGAATATAACGAATTTAATGAATATAACAAATTTAACGAATATAACGAATATAACGGATATAACGAATATAGTGAATATAACAAATATAACAAATATATTGAATATAACGAATATAATGTATATAACGAATACAATGAATACATTGAATATAACGAATATATCGAATATAATGAATATAATGTATATAACGAATATATTGAAGATCTGGAATGGCTTGGGGAACATAGGTCAGGGTAGGCTGCAGAGTATCCATCCTCTGTGGTCCTCTGGCCTGCCCCCTGGATGTCCCGCCCAGCCTCCCCACTTTTAACATGATACTCAGGGTTACACTATTACGGTGCAGGGGTAATGTCTTCAGTCAGGGATCTGGAGACATGGCCTTGCTGGTGGGACCCGGCCCCCTTATGCCTTATGGCTTATGGCTGTGGGGTAGCGGGGGTAGACTACTATCCATGTTGCTGTGCTGGGGGGTCCTCGGGACCTGGGGGCTGTGGTTGGGGGGGGGGGGGGGGTGCTCCTGCTTGCCCGTTGGGTCCAAGCTGGTGCGATGGCTCTTGGCGGGACGCGGGGGTTGGATTGGCCAGTCTGGTGGGCGCTGTGGCTGTACTGCGGGCTGGTGGCGTGCGGGGGATCTGTCCTGGTAGGTTGTCGGGGCGCATTGTGGGGAGGCGGGGGCCCTGGGTGTACTGTGCTCACCTGGGGCAGGGTGCGGGGGGTGTGCTGGGTGCCTCCCTGTTGGCGTTGCCGGGCCCCAACACACTGTCCATTTTTGCCCTCTGGACTCAGGTTGGGTCCGGCCTCTGGCCGGCGCCTGGTGTCGGCCTGCCTTGTGATGGGCTGGTTACTGCCCCCTCAGTGGGCCGCTCGCTCCCTGTGTCTGGCTTCCTGGCTGCATGGGACCGTTGGATCCCTCGGGGGTGGGCGGGTCAGCTGGGCAGTTCGGGTGGTGGGGTGGGGGGATTGGTGGGGGCTGGGGTGGGCGGGGTTGGGGTTGGGGTGGCGGGTGGGTCGTCGTGCCCCGGGCCGCCTGGGTGGGTCTTGGAGCGCTGGGGGGGGGTCTGTAGCTTCTTCCTCTTGTTCTCCGGGTTTGTTTCGTTCACAGTGGCCCCGGTGGCTCTCTGGGAGTGGCGTCCTGTGGCTCCTGCAGCCCGAGGTGGGGGTTGCCCTGTTGGCTTGGCCCTGCCTTGTCGTGATTGCTGTTCTGGGCTTCGGGGTCCTTCACACTTGCATGTTTGATCGGGTCTCGCCAGCTACTGCTGAGTCGCCAGAATGTGCTCCCCAGTGTTCTGCACTGGTGTCCTCTTCTGGATTATTCTATTACATTACATTCTATTTTATACTATCAGGACATCCATGGTTGTGGTGCTCGGTGCCGATTGTTTGATTGTTTGTTTGTTGAATCTTTTTTTTTTTTTCTCCTTTTGTGCTGGTTTGGTTTTCTCCTCTTTTTGTGATCTACTTATTTATTTATTTTTTTATTGATGGACAGTTGGTGGTTGTAATAACACATCACCTTACAGTCTTTAATTACAATAGCACCGCCTGTTGGTTTCTGTCCTCGTTCGTCCTGTCCGTCCTGTCCAGTCTTTGTTTCCTCCACACATCACTGAGGTGTAGCACTGCACTCACTGGCTTGTAAGGGAGAGTTCTAATGGGGGATGTCTGCTCAGCTTTCGGGGAGGACCGATGATGGTCACACACATGCACTAAATAGTCTAGTATATGTCTGCAAGACTGGAATATGTACTGATCTGAAACACTGTTGACTGTCCCTCTGTGGGGTTTAAAGATATAAATAAATAAGTAAATAAATAAATAAATAAATAAATAAATAAATAAATAAATAAATAAATAAATAAATAAATAAATAAATGAATAAATACATGAATAAAATAAGTGAATGAATAGAAAAATAAAATAAAATAAAAAAATAAGAACAAAATGCAGACAAATTAGAAAAAGAAAAAAAAGGAAGAAAAAAGAAAGGGAAAAGAAGAAGAAGGAAGGGAAGAAAAAAAAGAAAACAAACAAACAAACACCTCTATTTGTTACCTACTTTCCTATCTGCCCATTTGTTTTTTGTTTTTTGTATATATGTCTATGTTTAGTACTTCAGTTATTGATTATTGGTATTGTTATTATTGTTATTGTTATTATTTTTATTATCATCATTTTTGTACTATGCACTATATTACTATGAGATGAATTTAGGTTATTGTGGAAGTGAAGAAGGGGTAGAATTAAATAAACTTATGCTTCATCCTACTGCTTTTCAGACATGTCATTGTTATTATTATTATTGTTGTATTGATTATTGTTGCACTTTGCACATGTTCGAAATAAATCATAAATCATTCAAATCAAATCAAGATATTGAATATAACAAATATAACGAAAATATTGAATACAACGAATATAATGAAGATAACGAATATAACGTCATAGTCGAAGAAAAACCTCTGCTGGAGATAAGAGTGATTTTTTCTCCCACCCAGAATGTACAGGGTTAGTGTTTACAGAGTGAAGACAGATGGACAAAAGACAGGTTTGGACATCCTGCTACACTGTCCTGTGGGTGGAGCACTTCCCCCCACCCTCTGTTAAAACATAATGAATGACCTTCTGAGTTTAGCTGTAGCACCTGCAGACTGTTCTGGTCCAGTCCCAGAGCTGGAGGAAGGAAGTCCAGAGGGATGAACGGGTTCTGAAAGAAGTTTGTGGAAAAATGATCAGTTCTATCGACCTGAGGATGGAAATCCACCACCACAGACGCACTTCTACTTCCTCTGGCTCCACCTCCCATGTCTCTGGAGACGAAGCCTCTGTGGGGGGAGACTCTGCTGGATCTGAGCGGCGTAGCAGACCCAGGTTCTGTAGAACGGTCCACGTCTCCGGGCTTGAGGAGTCCAAGTTTGGACCAGTTGTGTTTAAGCTGATGATAGTGTGTGGGTCATATACTCTTCTGCACCGTTGGGCTCAACTGTTGATACTAACAGCGCTGGTCTAGGTGGAGAAATGACTGTTACCATGGAGACACAGCAACCGCTCTGGGATGAATGAGGGTCAAAGGTCACCAAAAGCATCATGGGTAGTTCCCTCATAGCCAATGGGATGATACATACAGTACTGCATTTACATTTACTACAGTACTGTACATACAGTACTGTATTTATGTTTACTATAGTACTGTACATACAGTACTGTATTTACATTTACTACAGTACTGTACATACAGTACTGTATTTATGTTTACTATAGTACTGTACATACAGTACTGCATTTACATTTACTACAGTACTGTACATACAGTACTGTATTTATGTTTACTATAGTACTGTACATACAGTACTGTATTTACATTTACTACAGTACTGTACATACAATACTGTATTTATGTTTACTACAGTACTGTACATACAGTACTGCATTTACATTTACTACAGCACTGTACTTACAGTACTGCATTTATGTTTACTATAGTACTGTACATACAGTACTGTATTCATGTTTCTACTATAGTACTGTACATACAGTACTGTATTTATGTTTGTACTATAGTACTGTACATACAGTACTGTATTCATGTTTCTACTATAGTACTGTACATACAGTACTGTATCTATGTTTGTACTATAGTACTGTACATACAGTACTGTATTTATGTTTGTACTATAGTACTGCACATACAGTACTGTATTCATGTTTCTACTATAGTACTGTACATACAGTACTGTATTCATGTTTGTACTATAGTACTGTACATACAGTACTGTATTTATGTTTCTACTATAGTACTGTACATACAGTACTGTATTTATGTTTGTACTATAGTACTGTACATACAGTACTGTATTCATGTTTCTACTATAGTACTGTACATACAGTACTGTATTCATGTTTCTACTATAGTACTGTACATACAGTACTGTATTTATGTTTCTACTATAGTACTGTACATACAGTACTGAATTCATGTTTGTACTATAGTACTGTACATACAGTACTGTATTTATGTTTGTACTATAGTACTGTACATACAGTACTGTATTCATGTTTCTACTATAGTACTGTACATACAGTACTGTATTCATGTTTGTACTATAGTACTGTACATACAGTACTGTATTTATGTTTCTACTATAGTACTGTACATACAGTACTGTATTTATGTTTGTACTATAGTACTGTACATACAGTACTGTATTCATGTTTCTACTATAGTACTGTACATACAGTACTGTATTCATGTTTCTACTATAGTACTGTACATACAGTACTGTATTTATGTTTCTACTATAGTACTGTACATACAGTACTGTATTCATGTTTCTACTATAGTACTGTACATACAGTACTGTATTTATGTTTCTACTATAGTACTGTACATACAGTACTGTATTTATGTTTGTACTATAGTACTGTACATACAGTACTGTATTTATGTTTGTACTATAGTACTGTACATACAGTACTGTATTTATGTTTGTACTATAGTACTGTACATACAGTACTGTATTTATGTTTGTACTATAGTACTGTACATACAGTACTGTATTCATGTTTCTACTATAGTACTGTACATACAGTACTGTATTCATGTTTCTACTATAGTACTGTACATACAGTACTGTATTTATGTTTGTACTATAGTACTGTACATACAGTACTGTATTTATGTTTGTACTATAGTACTGTACATACAGTACTGTATTTATGTTTCTACTATAGTACTGTACATACAGTACTGTATTCATGTTTCTACTATAGTACTGTACATACAGTACTGTATTTATGTTTCTACTATAGTACTGTACATACAGTACTGTATTTATGTTTCTACTATAGTACTGTACATACAGTACTGTATTTATGTTTCTACTATAGTACTGTACATACAGTACTGTATTCATGTTTCTACTATAGTACTGTACATACAGTACTGTATTTATGTTTCTACTATAGTACTGTACATACAGTACTGTATTTATGTTTCTACTATAGTACTGTACATACAGTACTGTATTTATGTTTCTACTATAGTACTGTACATACAGTACTGTATTTATGTCTGGTAGGTTTCAGTTTCCATTCATTATCTGGGTCTGTGGTCAGTAGAGGTACCGCTGTACTTTGTTATTCATGTAATAATTATTTGAAAACATGCTGAACTAAACTATAGTAAAGGGTCATGAAATGCTAATGCTAATTGCTAACACTAATCACTCATGATACAATCACAAAAAGTTAATACATCTAATACATCAAATTATGTTGGTAAGAAGGAATAATGTTTGAATTTTAATACAATTTAGGGTCAGTAAAAATAAATAAATCGATGTTTTATGTTATGAAAGTCCCTGTGTTTTTTTGTAGTGTGACCAACAAAGGGTTAAACAGTTCCCATTGACTGTGATTATATGAAGTGATGAAAAGGTCAAAATGTGTCAAACAGTTCACTCAGATGAAAGGACTATAACATACTGACGCTCAGGTGTTGATATTTTTCACAATCTAAAATGTCATTAGAGCTAAATCGTGTTCCTTCAGCCCAGAACAAACAGCAGCTGATGGGTCCAATGTGGTGTCAAATGATTTTCTGATTGATTTCAATCTGAGTGAAGGATCTACTAGATGTTTAAATGTTCCTGTCCCCCCCCCTCCAACTTTTAATTAGTCGCCGGTCAGTGAAGTCGTCAGTGAACCTTTAAGCAGGTCTGAACTCCACTGTTCTGGGCTTTTTATTTTTTATGTGTGAAACGTTCACCTCAGGAGATGAGCGTCAAGTATCGACAGCACAGATTTAATTTGAAAGTATTTTTTTATTTCCTCCGCCAAGGAGGTGTTGTCCATGTGTCTGCAGGACTACGCAGAAAGTTCTGAATGGATTCTGATCAAATGTTCAGGGTGTTGTTAGTGTCACAAAGAACAAATGATTACATTTATTGATGATCTAGAGCAGATCCAGAACAGATCCAGAACAGATCCAGAACAGATCCAGAGCAGATCCAGAACAGATCCAGAACAGATCCGTAGTGTAAAACATTTCTGTGTGTATCAACTTCACTCTGAGCTGTCACAAACCCACCATGTAGCAAATAATAGAAAAACTGTGTCTATCCCCTGTGTAGTTAATAATAAACACTGTGTAGTTAATAATAAACACTGTGTAGTTAATAATAAACACTGTGTAGTTAATAATAAACCTAATATTATTAAACCTATAGGAGTGAGATCAAATAATTTAATAAAAATAGTTTGAAGTAATAATCAGATTAAAAGAACATCTAACAATTTCATCCAATGTGGACTGATCAATATTAGGTCTATTTCTTCCAAATGTTTATTAATAAATGATCTAATCAGTGATCAATAGATTGATATTTTAGCTGTGACTCAAACCTGGCTTCAGCAGGATGAATATGTCCCATTAAATGAATCCAGGTGAACTATCACACAGCCAGAACCAGTGGTGGTGGTGGAGGAGTGGCAGTAATATCTCACTCCAGTTTAGGTCTTAGCCCTAAAATTAATCCTAAAATTAATCCTAAAATTAATCCCACTTACCACTCCTTTGAAAGTCTACTTTTATCCATTACTTTCCCCAACTGCAGAAACCAAAAACCAGTCCTTTTTGTCCTAGTTTATGTCCCTCCTGGATCTCATCAGTCTCTGACTTTCTATCCAGTGTAGTGTTGAACTGGGATAGGATTAGAATAGTTGGTGATTTGAACATACATGTTGATAACAACACTGACTCTCTTAGTAATGCATTTAGTGACCTACTAGACGGATTAGGCTTTATCCAAAATGTTCATAAACCAACCCACATTCACAGACACACCCTCCATCTGATCTGAACATTTGCTGTTGAAATGAGTGACCTCATGGTTTTTACCCATAATCCCATACTCTCAGATGACTTTTTAATGACCTTTCAGTTTATGCTTGAGGATATTTCCACCTCAGTGATTAAAACGCAAATGAAAAGGACGATGATGATGACGACGACGATGATGATGACGATGACGACGATGATGACGATGATGACGATGATGATGACGACGATGATGACGATGATGATGACGACGACGATGACGATGATGACGATGATGATGACGACGACGAAGATGACGACGACAATGATGACGATGATGATGATGACGACGACGACGATGATGATGACGATGATGACGACGACGACGACGATGACGATGATGATGATGACGATGACGATGACGATGACGACGACGAAGATGACGACGACAATGATGACGATGATGATGATGACGACGATGACGATGATGACGATGATGACGATGATGATGACGATGATGACGACGACGACGACGATGACGATGATGATGATGGCGATGACGATGATGATGACGACGACGAAGATGACGACGACGATGATGACGATGATGATGATGACGACGATGACGACGATGACGATGACGATGATGACGACGATGATGATGATGATGATGACGATGATGACGACGACGATGATGATAATGATGATGTGTTAAAAAACTGAGTTGAAACTCACAGTCGTCCTGATCATCATCTTTATTTATTCTATTTTCTGTCCATTCTTT
>CM035797.1:1384514-1424514 GCA_020466265.1 Siphamia tubifer
CTATCAGAAAGACATAAACAACATCAAGGCATGTTTGAAAGTGCTGAACGAATGTGGCAACAATATTCCCCGGTTCGTTTTTTTGGATGAACTGCCCCTCGTTGGATTTGGAAGTCTGGACACATCTGCGCTGCTCAGCAGAATGGAGCAACTTAGCCAGGAAGTTGTGGCCATGAGGATCGCAGCTGAGGAGCAGGCTAATGTTAGCGGAAACCTGCGCAAGACTACGGAGGCCATTGAACGCCGAGTAGCAGCAATTGAGAAAACTCAGTCCACTACCTGTAATGTACTTATATTTGTAAAGTACAGAGAGACTCAGAGATTTGTGGCTTTGCTTTGAGTTAGCATTTATTGAACTGCGCACTTCCAGTACGGTAACTAACAAGGGACATTTAACGATTGTGATTTTTACACAAATACATTACATCTCCCTTTCTTAGTAATAATACAACTTTAGAGAGAATAAAGCAATGGCTATTAGTACCTTCAACTTAAAGTGCAATGTAAAATTCCTTTAGTTATTAACATAATTTTTTTACTTCTAGCTGTCCGTTTTATTTTTATATTTTATTTTAGAACAACTAACTGGGAAGGAGAGGTTACCAGCACATCACTTCCAACAGGTGTATTCAGCACACCTGTCCCTGACTATAAACTGTTAAGTGTACAGTTCATAAGCCCAGTCGGTTCCGGGGTTTCACGGCTCTTCCACACCTAGTCTTATACAGTTCATTCACAGGAACTTGTGAGCGCTGGGTGACCACTGGTGGGGAAGATGGTGAGTCCACAGGAACAGAATGTTGTAGAGCCTCGCTGTTCTGGGGTGGCGGTGACTCTTTCCAGAGCTCTTCATCACTGCGAGCGTGGCGTGCTTGGTTGGCTGCTGCAGTGCTGCTCCGAAGGTGCCGACTGTTACGGCGATACAGCTTACCTCTGCTTTTGACAACGTAGGATCGAGGAGTGCTGTGTGGCTTCACAACGTCTGCAGGGGTCCACTTCCTTTTGCCTGGAAATGGCTCCATCCTGACCTCATCTCCAAGTTGCAGATCTTGGCGTGAATGTGTTGCTCTCTTGTTGCAGTAGTGTTTTTGAATGCATTTTGTCTTGTCTAGCAGGTGCTTGACTTGGCGTGAGTCGTAGCTTACGGGTGTGAGAAGTGCACGCGCAGCTTGGAGTTTGTTTCTTGGTCTTCTGCCCATAAGCAGTTGTGAAGGTGACAGTACAACTGACTCGAGTGGAGTTGAGTGGTAGTCCAACAAGGCAAGAGGTTTATCCGGCGCTTTGCTCCTCAGCCTTTTGATAGTTTGCACTGCCCGTTCAGCTTCACCATTTGAATGTGGTGTGTGAGGTGAATACGTCACTTGATGAAAGCCATAGTTCTTGGAGAACTCTTTGAACTCTTCCGCTGCGTACTGTGGACCATTATCTGTTCGAAGAACGGCAGGGATTCCATGCCTGCTAAGCTGAACTCTCAGAGCCTTTATTGTTCAACAGCTCCACTGGTCTTTGAGCTTCTCCACTTTGATGTACTTTGAATAATAGTCCACAAGTAGCACATAATGTTTGTCTTCAAACTCAAATAAATCTGAGGCTACGACTTCAAATGGGAGCTCAGGAGTTTCAGTTGACATTAGTGGTAGTTTTGGCAGCTTGTTTTGAACGCCGGCACACTTGGCACAATTTCTGATGACATTTTCGATTTCCACACTCATGCCCGGCCAAAACAAGACTTCACGGGCGCGTTGTTTACCGAGATGTGATTGGTGAATGAGTCCCAACATATGGCTTCTCATTGTGGCAGGAACAACAATCCGCATCCCTTTGTAAACAATACCATCAGTGACCGCTAGTTGGCTCCTTGAGTCCCAGTATGGCTGTGCAGGAATCGGGACCTCCTTCCGTTCCTCTGGCCATCACTGTTGAATTACTTGTTGGAGAATACTAAGCTCGGCTTTTGTGCGCTCTTGAAGATCTGCATACTTTTTGTCACTCACTGAGAGGAAGCTTAGCATGGAAACACATTCTAACATGGCAGCCTCTGGTGTTTTGTCTGACATCGGTGCCCTTGAGAGTGTGTCTGGCAGTTCCATGTCTTTTCCTCTTCGGTATTTTACAGTGATCTCATACCATTGGAGTCGCAGGCGCATTCTCTGGATACGCATTGGAGTGGAGAGCAACATTTTTTTCTAAATGTCCTCAAGTGGCTTGTGATCAATAAAAACAGTTACGTGCTTCCCAAATATGTAATGGTGGAACTTGGTACAGGCGTGGACAATTGACAGCATTTGTTTTTTGTTTGTGCATATCGGGTTTCTGCGTCTGTCATAGATCTGGATGAAAAAGCGCCAGGCTGGTCGTCCTGCACCAACACAGCCCCAAGTCCTGTACTGCTTGCGTCACAGAAGATCTTCACTGGTTTTGAAACATCATAAAACTTCAACACAGGGTGGTGAGTGCACAGATGTTTCACCTTATCAAAAGCTTGCTGTTGTGCTGGCTTTCATGCGAACTCCATGTCACTTTTTGGGAGCTGTCTGAGTGGTGCGTCAATTTCGCTTAGGTTGGAAATTAACTTTAAATATGTTACAAACCCCAGGAAGTGACATACCCCTTCTTTGTCTGTACATGGCGACATGCACTTTACTGCCTCTGTCTTTGCAGGATCCAGTTTTAGTCCTTCAGCAGTAATCAAATGTCCAACATATGCCACTGCTGTTTGCCTGATGTGACATTTGTTGAAGTTCAATCTGTGAATGTAGCTTGTGGCTCTCTCAACAGCCATTTTTAGGATTTGATCAGGTTCCTTCATGGTTGGCGCTGTGATCAGAATGTCATCCATAATGCCAGTTGCCCCGCTGATGCCCTCTAGCATTTGATCCATCATTCGTTGAAAAATCTCAGGAGCATATTTTATGCCAAACGGTAGTCTTAGCCATCTGTACCTCCCTATCGGGGTGTTAAAGGTTGTCAGGAAAGATGAAACCTCATCTAATTCTATCTGTAGAAAACCTGACTTTGCATCAGGTACAGAGAATACCTTGGCATTAGGCATTGTTGACACAACTTCTTCCATTGTGCACATTGGATAGTGTTCTCTTTTGATGCCATTGTTTTGGTCACTTGGATCAATGCAAATCCTGATTTTGTCCTCGTTTGTGACCATGACCATAGAACTGACCCATTCGGTTGGTTGGTCATCTTTTGCAATGTGGCCGTCCTCCACCTTCTCATTCAGTTCTCAATGATTTTGCCTCTGAGTGTTGTCGACACACTGGATGAATGATCCATTTTTATTGTGTATTTACCTGGCAGGGTGCCTGTCGTGCGTACCAGCTCCGGGAATTTTTCCAGACCAGCAGGGATACTTGGCTTTGTGGTGTCCACTTTTGTCACTACGCTGCTGTCTTGGATAGAATCCAGCCTCAAAATCAGATTCAGCGACTCTGCTGTGGCACCACTGAGCACATTTTCTTGTGCGATGTCCACGACTTCAAACTCTGCCTTAGTTTTGTGTTCTTTGTATTTTAGGCGGAAGGTCAACAGCAGCAATAACTTTTATTTTGTGGTTTGGATAGGTTCTCAGCACTCTTTTTGAGGTTTTGAGCTCCCCCTTGTGGTCCAGTGACTGATAGCAGTTTAGTGTCAGTGTTACATTTTACACCCCTATCAATCCGAAACTGCACTTTTTGATTCCACTAGCCACTTGTCACCCATCACCATTGACCCTGGATCTGCATCAGTGGTAAGATTTATATCCAAAATGTCTTCTTCACTTGTATTTGACTCTACGTTTACTGCATTTACAGAGAGATTTCGACAGACTGATGCCCAGTGGTTGGGTTTGTGACAGCCGGAGCAAATTGAGCCTTTAGCTGGACAGTTTCCCTGACTCCATTTGTGTTTTGAGTCTTTTCCACATTTAGTACAGTTTTTAAGTTTGATTTTGTTTGCTTGGCTTAGTTGACATGAATTTCTTAGCATTTTGACTGAAAGGCTTTTTATTTTGCACAGTGACTTTTGTCTTACTTGACACTGCTGAAACCTGTGTATCCTGCTCTCTAACAATTTTCATTTGTGTTTGAAACATTTCAAATTGCTTGGGTATTTCGATGGCTTTGGCCAATGGCAAGTCCTCACCTTTGTCCAACAGCCTGTCTTGCAAACGCTTTTCTCTAACTCCCACTAATATTGCATCAATCAACATGTCGTCGGCATCATTGTACTCACAATCCAGTAGGAGCAGACGTAAATCTTTCAAAAAGTTGGCAAAACTCTCCATGGCACCTTGTCTCCTTTGTTTGAAACGATGTCTGGCGATCCTCTTATTTTTCTGAGGTCTTATATAAGCTGCAAACTTGTCTAACACACTGTTCGGGTCAACTCTTTCATCTTGAGCCCATGTTAGCGTTTTGTAGATTTCTCTGTCTTGCTCACAAATCCATGTGCCAATCCATCCCGCCTTCTGATCTGGTAGGCCGTTCAGCCACTCTGACCATGGAGTGTGTCGTCACGGGCACCCGGAAGAGCCCGCCGCTACTTCCAATGCTGTCCATCGGTAGTGCTGCACCAGGACTCCCCAGACTGAAGAGAACACCATAACTACCTGTTGAGATATTTAAGGTTGGGAGAAAACACAGCACAACATGGGAGCACATCACACCCCACATGAGGAGGTGTGGACAGATCTGTCATCTGTCTGTGATTACGCATGCGCATGTACATCACTTAAGTCATGGAAAGAAAATCCTTCGTTTTCATGAACATCATTAATGACACAAACATGTATTACAGTTACCAACATGATCTGTAAGTGTGCTTTCTCTTTGCACCGACAGTCCCTCAGGTTGACCTGAAAAGGAGAGGAAGAAAAACATATATATTTGGAGACAAGTGAGTTCAGAAGGGGGGGGGGTGTCTCTCACCATCCAGTATCCGCTAAGACTTGGAAACCTGTAGGAAAGGTCATCACTGAAGTGTTAGATTAGAACTAATTCCCCCACACAAGTCTGAAAGTAAGAAAATCTCAAGAAAGTGTGCATTACTTTCAAAACACACTTTAGACAAATATATACCTCTACTGTATATATTCTATACATGTATTTTTTACTTTAGTTTCACAAACATTTCCCTAGCGGGGAAAAAGTTTTAGCATAAAGTACACTTAATAAAGTAATCACTTAACTCTGGGATACACACGTACACACACACAGACAAACAGCCATGGCACAACACAACACAACAGAGCTCCTAAAAACCAACAATGTCATATGATAATTCCTCTGTTCTTCCTCTATGGAAAACAAATGGTTAAACAGACAGGCACCCTTACTCCAGCACTAATGAGGGACTTTAAATTTACTGTCATATCATCGATGACAAACTGAGCCATAATCAACTTTTAGGTGCACTATGGACAACATTTTCTGTAAATCAGACCTATATTGTATTTATGTACATCTCAGAGCATACCATTTTAAGATTAAAATCAAGCATGTTAGACTATGTGTGTATAGCAGGAGTATCTGAGGCATGCAACTGAGAAACGTCTTTTTGACAGGCTCAAATGGTCGCATTAAAAACCCTTGCCGTCAATAAATGAGGTTATTTTACTAAATAATTAATAACCATAGAATGAGCCAAGATGACATAAACCATAACAAGACCCAAATACTAAGAATAAATTGTCTAATGTCAACAAAGGTTTGTGCAGCTAACGGAGTCCACAAGACTGTCGCAGAGACCGATAAGGTCTGTATTAAATAAATCACAGTTGACTGCATTACCATGTTCCTTGAAGGAACACAGGAGTGTGTCAGTTCTACACACTGGGACAGTAGGAGAAACTACTGAACTACAGTCTAAACAAAACCCAAGTTTAAATTCTTTTTAAACTTAAAATTTTCTCTAAATTAGCAGACCTTCTTTGTGGAGAAGACTGACAGTTATTCTTAGGTGCCATGATCTAAATATATTGCTTGAAATGTAAATATAAATAACTTTAAAAATAAATAAATAAATAAATCTAACCCCAACCAGCCTATTGTCATATACTGGTACACACAGAACCATTGCTTATGACAAATACTGTTATTAATTGTTTAAATGTCCCAGTTTGGACATTTAATTATGACTCCAGCATTAATCTGGAGAAACCCAAACAAACACAATCATCTACTGATCAAAGAAAAATGGTCAACACTTGTTGATACCTCTTTACATTAAACCATGTAAATACATGGTGCAAATGCAGTCTGTTGTAATATGATCACACGTGTTCCTCTTTAAATTGTAGATAATGAAATGTGAGGTAAATCTAATATCAGACCATACAGGGTGGGTCGGCTGGACCCTGGAAAGTCAACCAACTCCCCTGAATTTGGAATCTCAGGAAAAAAAAACAAATATGAGGTGCAATGTAATGCAGTTTAGTGACATATAATCTAAGATTTTGTTGTTTTTTTTTCTCTTTTCTGACAACACTTCTGCTATGTGTGTCTGAGATTTAGATATTAATGCATGCACATGGAGATTTAGACATTTGACTTTGTATTAGTATTATAATAAAAACATTCTCTTCTGAGGGTAATCATTACATCTCTGGCCAGGAGATTTAAAAGATATGACATGTCTTTTGGAAAACAAAATAACCAAGTAAAATGTATCAGACAATGAGCAAAACAATGGATTTGAAATATTCTTTCAATGTTTAACATCCTTTAGACTAAAAAGGTTGTTTTTCTTTTGTTTTCACCCTATAAAACGTGCTAGTGTGAACTTGGCGAAGGTGTGTGACGTCAGTACAGACAACTGGTGTGTAAATGCAATACATACAGTTAATAAGCATGTGTAAGCCTGTGCTCCAAAGGGGGAGGGGGAGGGGTGTAGGTGCAGTCTCACAGTCTAGTTGGTTCAGGAACTGTTGTTGCCAGTGGTCAGTTGCTGTTGCTGACATTCTCTGTCCTTCATTGTCTCAGACCACGTTTCTGCTGCTTGTGTCCATTCCTCCTGCCTTGACGTTTCCTTGCGGTGATGAACCAGACTTGGTTTATCCAGAGCCCAGAGACATGTGATGTTCTTCCAGGTTGTATCTTCAAACATTTAGATACAACAGTCTTTCACACATCTGTCACAGTCACAGTCTCACCCCAGCTACCGTTATCTTTGGTTCTGAGTCCGGTGCTGCAGAGGGGGAGACGGCAGACCCAGTAGGAGAGGCAGGGTGCAGAGGAGGGTCCTTTGGCGTGATGGACGCAGACAGACGTGGACTCCCATCTTCCAGGAAGGAACTTTAGAGCTGTGAGCTTTAGACAGAGAGGGGAGGGGGTGTTCTGGAGCACAAGGTGACGCACTAAAATGCAAACCTGTGTGTGAGATAAAACAAACTCTGTTTGGATTAGACATAGTTTCTAATTTCAACTCAAAGTTGTTGTTTTTTTTTTTCCCCGCATCTTATTTTCAAGACTTAGGTGTTTTGCCACATTTTGGTTTTGCTTTAGCATTTTTGATCATATCATGTTCAACATAATCAGACCTATTAAGACATTTCATCTATATTTATTACACTCATACATGTGAATCTTATAGAGAAAGACATCTGTTACCACAGCTGAATTTATGTTGAATAACACAAGGACTCGCATTCGCTAAAGCCACGTATTAGTTATTATCTATTAATGTCCCACTCGGAACATTAATCTTCCAGACACGTCGATCTGGGCCGAAATAATGTTAATGCAACTGATTATTACGTTTCTTACTTTACGTCGCTGCAAAACCCACATGATAAAGAATTTAGTCAGTCTGTGTCAAATCTGACCCACTACAAGATTCACAATGTTCTGAGTTTACTCGTGAGCTTCATTTCAATATTTTCTCAAATCACTTACTTTTTCATCTTCCCGTTTTGGGGAAATTACATTTTGTTACCCAATAATCTGTGCACTGAAAAGCTTTTAAAATGTTCAACATGACAACATGTCTTTTGGAATTGGAGTCTCCCGGTCCAACCCCACGTCACCCTTACTCGGCCGATTGCCCATAGTCGGACGTTTTCCCGACTGGTTTTCAACTTCGAGTCTAACACTCAGGCGAAAATCCTAAAAACCTATCCGGGTTTTTACCCTGGAGTTCACACCCCAAAAACCCCCCACATGAAGTAATCCCAGAACACCTGTATTACACAGTCCCTTTCGGGCAACTCCTTTTAGGCCACCAGTAACAGCACCTAGGATTTAAATTTATCCGGTTCCCTGTTTAAAGTTTACATCTAAAATGGAGCCTGCATCACATGAATTAGTTCATGGTTTTTTCTTTTGATTCACGTTCAAGGAGAAAAACTAGGAAAAAAATCCTTTATCCGGTTTTTTGTTTTTCTGGAGTTCACACCCCAAGGAAAAAACAAAAAGAACTAAAAAAAACCCACACATGAAGTAATCTGGTAAGCCTGCATTACACAGTCATGAAGCCCCCATTAGTTCACCAGTAACATCACCTAGGATATAAATGTATCCGGTTCTCTGTTTAAAGGTTACATCTAAATTGGTTGAGCCAACTACACATGAATTAGTTCACGGTGATCCAATTTAGCTTCAGAATGAATCTAAATTGTGCTCTACTGTATTGTGCACCATAACAGCAGACAGCGGGCAGGTGACGTGAGCTTTAGACCAAGAGTTCCTATTTTAACCCAAATTAAAACTTTCTTACCAAGTGTGATCTGGTCTCCACAGGTCCAGTTCAGATCCCGGTGGTGTGCGGGCGGAGTCCGGCTCGGTCCCTGTCCTCTGGTTTTTGTTTTTACCAACAGGGATACGACTTTTTGGTCCGTAGGCTGATCACTTCCCCGACCTCGGTCCTCCGTCCGTCACACTCACGGGATCCTGCCGACAACGCCAAATTGTTGTGGAAGTTTTGTATCACACAGGGAGAGAAAACTGTTCAAATCAGAA
Source organism: Siphamia tubifer (assembly GCA_020466265.1). Lineage (NCBI taxonomy): Eukaryota > Metazoa > Chordata > Actinopteri > Kurtiformes > Apogonidae > Siphamia > Siphamia tubifer. The sequence continues at coordinate 1,393,463 of CM035797.1, forward strand.
ACAATTATTTATTGAAGAAATGAACAACTTAATTTGGAACTTGCATGCAAGTGAGAACATGAACAGAACGAGCTGTCGTCAGATGTTCTGATGCTCCATCTAAACTACAACTCTTTTATACTATTCTAAACATTCCGAGGGTGGTATGAGAGGGACCAACACTGTCCTTCTCATACCACTGTAGCCACACCATGTCTCTGGAGACAACCTTCCACTCAGGGATGTATGAATGGAATGTTTACATATCAGTATCAGTGAGACATTACAGCATCATTGAGACACAGACACACAGACTGAAGGTAAAATTCCCTTCACAGCCTCTAGCATAGACAGAGGGCCTGCAAAGACGAAGCTAACGTGGCTACAAAACCTCTGGAACTCTTGATATAAGTCCGCTGCATCCCAGTCTATTTTCGGGGGGTCGAATTGCATCATCATGTTTGCTGCGTGGCTGCTGTTCTTTTCAGCTTCCTGACACCATGTAATGTACTTATATTTGTAAAATACAGAGACACTCAGAGACTTGTGGCTTTGCTTTGAGTTAGCATGTATTGAACTGCACACTTCCGGTGCAGTAACTGACAAGGGACATTTAGCGATTGTGATTTTTACACAAATACATTACACTACCAAGCTACGAGCTGACTGCGGGAGCGTCGGGGTCTGCAGTGCTTGTGGAGAGACAGGCTCCCAGTGTGACCGCCGAGCCGGCTGAGACATCTGCCGGTGCTTTGACTCAGGCATGAGCTACTGTTGTCAAAGAAGGTAGGCGTCTGAAGCATGTGCCCCAGTCTGCCACGGATCAACGTGGTCCTGCAAGGAAAGAGCGGAAGAAAATGGGGATAACCGGGACTAGCAACGTCAGCGCTAGGCTGCAAGATCTAAGCTGGTGAGTGTTTTTGCTACTCGCTTTGACCCTGCGCTTGACGCTAGCACTCTATGTGGTTACAGTCCTATGCAGGAAAATTCCCTCAACAGTTCTTTTCATGTCACAGCTGAATGCAATGACGTCAGATGTATGTATGACCCAGACCTGTGGCCAGCCGGGACTTATGTTCGCCGATACTATGAAGCTCGCAGGGCTGGGGGCATACACGGTCAGCCTGGGGCTATGAAGGACACTCCACCAACTATCATGGAACCTAGCGCTGCTGTGGAGAGTAGCTTGGATAATACGTAATGGAATCCATACGTAATGAAAGATAAACATGGCTTTCTCCCTTGTCTCTTATAATGCGCATGGTTTGCATGTGGGACAAAGTGAAGGGGACAGAGTGCGTCGTATTATTGTGGACAGCTCCTTAGAGGATGCGATGTCTTGTGCATCCAAGACACTTTTTTGGCCAAACAGGACCTTGAAAGACTCAACAGTGTAGACAAGGACTTTCATGGGGCGGGAGAGTCCACAACTGATCTAAATACTAAACATGTTAAGGGCAGAATAGCAGGTGGGGTTGCTGTTTTGTGGCATAGGAAATATGACAATATGGTAAGGGTGCTGAGACTGGGGGTTAACTGGGTTATTAGCCTTGAAATCTGCTTCTGTAACTGCAAGTTTGTTATCTTGAGCGTATATACTCTGTATGAATGTGTGCAAAATGAAGATGAATACATTAGTAGACTTTAAACTATAATGACATTTATTCAGGACACTGATTGTACATGCATTTTTATAGTCGGGGACATGAATGCAGATATTACTGATGATAACTCATTGTTTGCCAAATATTTAAAACAATTCTGTGTTGAAAATTACCTTAGATTATCTAGTCAGACCTCTCGCCTAAAGAAAGCGATACTTATGTAAGTGATACTTGGCATACAACATCTTGGCTCGATCATTTGTATATGTACAGCTGATGCACATGCCCTGATTGATAAAATGCAGATTAGGTATGACTTACCCACATCTGATCATATGCCAATTACACTCTAATGTAACTTGGATAATATTCCTAAATTAATTCCTCTGGAAGAGTCTGCTAATAGGGAAAAAAGGACTGGTCTAATTTAACCAGGGAGGATATCTATGCATATCATAAGAGGACACATTTGAACCTTTGTCAAATCATTGTACCTAAAGATGCCATTCTGTGTCTGTTTTCAGTTATGCTCGTTATATAATGAAATTGTCGATGCTCTCATTAAAAGGACAGATATCATGCCATTTTTTCCCAAGTTAACACAGTTCCCTGGTGTCTCAGTGACCTGTCTGTCACATACTTTAGTCAAAATATCATGTTGATGCAGAGATACTGTAGCCTCTTCAACCTGCACAGACCCCGCCCCTTTTTAAAACGCTTGGTTTTTTAGTGGGTTGTGGCTTCTCGTGCAAATGAGCCACAGCTGACTCCGCCCCTCTCTCATGCAGGGTGTGCCAAAACTAGAACAGCATCATGTTACCATGGCAACTACATAGTGCTGTGACAGCCGGTGAAAACGTCGCCGTACGGCCGTATACGTTTAAGCTACAGTCAGACACCGAACAAGAGGCTCCAGAACACATTTAAAAACCAAGGATACAGAAAGATGTTTGTACATAGTAAGTTCACTTTGTTACTTTTAATGTTTAGTTTTCATTTGTTGTTACACTGACTATAGTGTTGTTGAACTACTTAGCTTAGCGCACTGCTAGTGACTCCAACTAGCTTAGTGGGTGTTTATGTGTTAGTTAGCAAAGGTTAACCTCTACAACTAACCTGTTTAACTGGTAAAAGGGATGTTCAAATATAATTAACTACCACCAGTGTTTACAGGGTAAAAAAAATACCCCATAACTGTTTGACAGCTGTAGTCATTTATTTAAACATCTAAATATTATGTATTTAAAAAATCCCATATTAAGTGATATATACAACATTAAAGTGGTCACCTTTTAGTTGTCTCTCCTAACACAAGTGTATTTTATTTATGCATCAATGATACAGAACCTGAGAATATCTGCTGCAGTTACCACAAATAAAATGACATTTTAATTCCATAGTCAGTATATTTTCTATATGTCACTCATATAATACATAAGTTACCTAATAAACTCACCTTTCTAATGTAGTACATAATAAACTCACTGTTACGGGCCCCGCCCTTATCTGGTTTGTTGGTCATGCCTCCTCCCGATTCTCTGTTGTACTGACGTGTTATGTTTTATATGTAAAACCTGCTGCTCGGAGCCCTGCACGTGATTGGTCCTTGGAAGTCGCAGGGAAAACACAAGTCCGTCCCTCTGGCCCCTTCCCCGTTCTGATTGGATCCTGGATTCCCGCCTTTCCCTTTTCCGTCCTGTTCCTGCTCCAACCAATCGGACTCCTGCCACTCGATTGAGCCGCCTACTATAAGACTACGCACCTTGGAGAAGCTCGTTGGCTGGGATCACTCTGTCCCAGTCCACCACCACTCGTCTGTGTCTCTAGTCCTGTCACTAGGCTAGCGTTTTGTGTGACTTGTTTAATTATATGAGACACTCGTTAATTTAGTTTTCTTTAGCTTTGTTTGCCTTCAGTTAAAGAAGCTAAATTTAGTTATTTGAGTTTGTCATTCTATAATTCGTTACCCGTATTTAAATTTGTACCTTTTGTTTCATTGCATTGTATTTCCCCTTTTGGGACACCTTTTGTTAATTCACTTCATCAATTATTAAATTTACAATTTTAGTTCCATTTTACATCTTGGTTTTTGTGTTATTTCCTGCACACACCCCTAGATGCCACCTGCAGGACGTAATACTCACCTTTCTAATGTACTACATAATAAACTCACCTTTCTAATGTACTACATAATAAACTCACCTTTCTAATGTACTACATAATAAACTCACCTTTCTAATGTACTACATAATAAACTCACCTTTCTAATGTAGTACATTAGAATAATGCAGTAGCTTCAGAACCACCATCATCATAGTTGACCATCCAGGGTTTGAATGTGTTCTAACTACAGAATATATTCAACATATACAGAGCAGACTATGGGCCTTTATGTCTAAGAGGAATACATGAATAAGTGTTATTTAATAGAAATGCAGTCATTGTAATATAAATATGATTAAGAAAGAACATGTAATAAATAAGTGTTAAAATGTTCCATGTCAAACACTGAAAGAACATAGAACGGTTTATATAGACTTGACTTTTAACAAATACATTCAATCTAACAACGAACATAAAAGTTAAAACTATAGTGAACAATAACAAATGTTAATATGAATTTAATGTTATTTATAGAACCTTAAATGACAACAATATGGTCTGACAGGACTTTACAGGGTTAATTATAGAGAACAATCAATGATAGTAATAGATAAAGTGTGAAGCATCTTCTGTCTCTGTCCTTAGTATCATCACTTAAGTTTGATACAAACCATAAAGACATGAACACATGTATGTCTGCATGTTAATAATAATAATGGATTAGATTTATATAGCGCTTTTCAAGGCACCCAAAGCGCTTCACATTAGTGTTCCATTATTCATTCACTCTCACATGCTCCCTCTGGTGGTGGTAAACTACATATGTAGTCACAGTTGCCCTGGGGCAGACTGACAGGAGCGTGGCTGCCATTTCGCGCCTACGGCCCCTCTGACCACCACCCAACATTCATACACCAGTGTGAGTGACACTGGAGGCAAGGAGGGTAAAGTGTCTTGCCCAAGGACACAACGGACAGAGCGGGAATCGAACCTCCAACCCTTCGGTCAATGGACGACCTGCTCTCCCAACTGAGCCATGGCCGTCCCTGTTCTGCTGCATGTTCTGCTGCATGTTCTACTGCATGTTCTGCTGCATGTTCTGCTGCATGTTCTACTGCATGTTCTGCTGCATGTTCTGCTGCATGTTCTACTGCATGTTCTACTGCATGTTCTACTGCATGTTCTGCTGCATGTTCTGCTGCATGTTCTACTGCATGTGTGCTTTGTTCAGCTCTTACACAAGCTTTAGTGGGACAGACAATCAGGGTGGTCCTGCCTGCGTGGTCCTGGAAGGACAGTATGTGGGGTTCAGACCAGTCCTTCATTGAACCTCCACATGTAGCTGGTACCACTTCCAGCTGGTCTGGTTTGTCAAACTGGCCAGAGAGATCCTTGAGGATGGGTATCTTTAGCACGTCATCGAAGAATGGACGAGGGTCCCAGAAGACCTGGTCCAAGATCAGGTCCAACATGTCCTCCACATAATCTGCAATTCACAAATAAAATATGTGTGTACTTTGTGTACCCTTCAATAACCATTACGTTATGTTGCACAGTTTTTGGTACTTTATTTGTATGATTCATATTCTATTAATAAGTGTATTTATAATGAAAGGTATTCTAAACTTTAATAAAGTATAGACCCAAATGCAGACAGCACACGGAGTAAAAGTTCAAACACCGGTTTATTCACACAGTGTATGATATTGAGTCCACAGGGAAATGGCACAAGATAATACGTAGTCCGGTCCAGGGTTCGGTAACGGAGATCCAGAGTCCAGAAAGGCAGGTCGGGTACCGGGGAAGCAGACAGGAACGTAGTCGGGACAGGATAAGGCTCAGATCCAGAGGCCGAAGTCGGAGGCAGGCTGGAACGGGTCAGAAACAGAACACAGACAAAAACATGGGGAAAACAGACAGAATGTAACACTGGAAGGTCTTGACGACACAAAAATGATCTGGCAACAGGCAGACAGAAAGAGCAGGCTTATATAGAGCCACCTGATTAACTCCAGGTGTGATAACTCAGGTGGCTTGCATTGAAATCAGGACAAAGGTCAAAAACAGAGACACACAGGGAAAACAGAGAAGAAACAGAGGAGAGGAAAATAAAACACATTCATGACAGGTTCAGTTTTAACTGGTTTTGCTGTGGCCCCTCCTCCTTTCTTAGATTTGGGTAAATGTACCCAGAACAACGGTTCACCAGCTGATGTTGTTGCTTGGGGACGTCCAGCATATTTATTGAAGTGCAGCGCTGGCAGATATAATCTGTGGAGAGAAAATGTCATTTATAAATATGATGGAAACATACATGTATGTTTATACACTGGACAATCATGGCTTATTTACCTACACAACATTCCAACAAAAGAAAAGAGCACATTGTTAGTGTAAAAGAAGCTACAGTCCAGTAGATGTGTTTTTAATACTATGGAGACACTTCTTCACTTTTCCATATTCTTTGTTCTGTCATATCTTCAACACTTTCTTTGTCTTAATAAATAAGAAAATAGAACTTATTACAACAACCCCCAAATTCACCATAATAATAATAATCTATATGTGATTACACAATATTTATAATATTTCTATTTTCACACACATTCAATTCACATTTGGTGTTTATTACAGTTTACTTTTTATTTGATTTATATTTTGTTTTATTAAGAAACATGAACCTTTTAGATGTGAACACAGGATAAACTAGTCTACTTTATTTTATGGTAAACTGCTAATGATGACATTATTATTCTACACAGATGAACGTACTTAACTGTCTGAACATTTAACACCTGCTGACACACAGTACAACACCTCAAACAGCTCCAGTAGGGTTAGGGTTAGGGTCCAGCTTTCATAAACAATATATGTAGGTATCTTATGGATGGAGCTGGAAGATTCTATTATAATAAAAAATAAGACACATTAACCTCTACACTGCTAGACCTAAAACTAATAATCTTATGTAACTTATTCAAATGTTGATGTGAAATATGAAGTAAGTCACATCATGAACTGACTGTGATGCAGTTGTGACAGAATCTACAGAGTCATACATGATAACCTGTGGATCCAGAAAATCCAAAAGATGAGCTGAACCTCTAAAGTGTTCTTCTTCTAACCAAGGTTATTTTACAGGTTCTATTTATTAGTGTACATGTGTTTTTCTAAACACCAGGGACAGTAATATTTGTAGTCAGTATTTCCAGTTACATTAGCATCATTAGCATGTATGCTAACAGCTGCTCTTACACCTATCATTGTGCTTTAACCAGAGTGTCGCTAACACATGGAATTGTCTGAAACATGTAGAGAATCTCTATAAATTTACCAACAAGTAACACTAAGCACTTTTACACCATCTGTTGTTTCACTGCTGTAAAGTTCTAGAACTAGCTAGCGGCAGTCACTGCTCTTGTTAGCATTAACTAACGTTACTCTAAACACAAACACAGAACATATTATATAAATACTTACATGTTCCTCCTCTGATGTTTTGTTGTGGACAGTTGGTTCTGCTCCAGGTTTAAGGCACAGTTCTGTTGTACTGACCCAGGTTAGAAAAGCAGTCTGTTGTGAAGTGGACACTAACAGGGTCTGTGGTAAATTTCTTTCAAAATAAATCTGATCCACTTCAGTCTTTCATCTTCTGAAGTTTGAAGCTCATGTATGGACTTGTGTTTTTCCTTTTAACCAGGAACAGAAGTGTTTAGAGTTTGTCCACACATTCCTTCTGTGTCTCTGCATCAATGTAGAATAATGGCGGATCTCTGAGTCCGAGCAGAGGTCATAGGTCAATAGGTGGGGTGGGATGGGGCGGGATATTCAAATTAAAGTGCGCCTGTTACGTGTGAGGCGCAGCAAATCAAAACGGAGAGTTTTCCGCCCCCTCCAATAAGACATGGGTCAAGTGAAAAGGCGCATGGATGTTTTTTTTTCATGATTCCAGGGTCTCCTAACACGCAGACAACACATATATGTGCTGTAAAAACCTTAAAAAGTCATTTTTGCATGATATGACCCCTTTAAATCAGGGAGGCCAATGTGTAAAGACACTTACCTGGGTGGAACAGATATGTGGACAAATCCATGCTGAGGCTCGAAGTGCATTTAAAGCATGGAATGAGAATGTTAAGCACAGAAGTGGGTCATTCTTTGAGAACAAAAAACATGCCAACGCTAGATTTAAATATGCTCTGAGGTATATTAAAAGGAATGAGAACCGCCTAAGATCAGAATCACTGGCATGCAAACTGCAAAACAAGACTCATGGTGATTTCTGGAAAGAGATTATAAAAGTTAAACAACTGCAGAACTTCTCTTCCTATGAATATTGATTGATAACTGGTTCTTGTAATATTTGATAGCTTTGGCAGAATTATTATTATGAATTGTTTAATTGCATAAACAGTAACTTGGCTACAGCAGATGCCTCAGAACATGATGATGGAGTGGTAGTTTCCCCACAGGAGGTTTTTGAGGCAATTGACAAAAACTGAAGCATAATAAGTCATGAGGAACAGATAAAGTCATGTCAGAACATCTTAAATTTGCAAGAAAAAATTTTTATTCACTGTTGGCTAAAAGTTTCCCTGGGTTTATGGTACATGGTACTCTGCCTGAGTCATTATTGTCAGTTTTACTTGTCCCTGTGATTAAAAACAAAGCAGGAAAACTAGGCCACATGGATAAGTATCGTCCCATAGTTTTGGGAAACTCGATCTCAGAAGTGCTGGAAAGAGTCATACTGAACCGACTAGAACTCTACCTTTATACAGCTGTCAATCAGTTTGGATTTAAACTAGAGCATGGTACTGATACATGTATGTTTGCCTTGAAGGAACTATTAGATAAATATCATAGCCAGGGCTCAACTATGTTTTTATGTTTTCTTGATGCTTCTAAAACACTTGATAGAATTAATCATGTTTAGAAAAGTGTCTAACAGAGGTGTTCCTGGGTATGTTATTAGAATACTCATATTCTGGTACTGTCGGTAAACAATGCAGGTAAAATGGAATGAGTCAGTGTCGGATTCCTTCAGGGTCAGCAATGGGGTGCAGCAGGGTGGGATACTGTCCCCCCTGCTGTTCAATATCTACATGGACGATCTTTCTGTGCTGCTCAATAACTGTAAAACAGGATGTGCTGTTGGAAGCTCTGTGATTAATTATCTAATGTATGCAGATGACCTGGTTGTGTTCTGTCCAATCAGTGCAGGACTTCAGCAACTTCTGAATATGTGTTCTCAATATGGCTTTGAAAATGACATTAAATATAACACAATGAAAAGCTATATTATGATTGTTAGAGCGAAGGATGATAAGAAACTAACATTTCCTGAGTTCACTCTGTGTGGCAGTTCTCTTAATGATCAGATGAAGGACCTTGGTCACTATATCTGCAGTGACCCTAACCTCTGACCTCTGACAGGGACATGCACAGGCAGCTGTGTACATTTAATGGGCAATCGAACATGTTGGCCAGAAAGTTTAATATGTGCTCTGTGAATGTCAAAGTTACCTTGTTCCAGTCATTCTGCACAACTGTGGCATCGTTACAGAAAGTCCAGCCTGCAGAGGTTCACAGGTGCATATAATGACTCTATGAGACTGTTATTATACGCCCAGACACTGTAGTGCCAGTCAAATGTTTGCTGACTGTGGGCATTGTTATTATAAATTCATGTGAAGACTTACCAGTTCATCCAATGCCGTTGGACAGACTCTGGTTTGTCTGAAGATGAACTCAGTGAGATTCACATCGAAACTGTGGAATCATTGGCGCTCATGCCATTACAAAATAGGCGGTTGAGAACTGTTTGTTTGGTGTGTATATATATATATATATATATATATATATATATATATATATATATATATATATATATATAAATTAACAGTAGTTAACAGACCTCAGGTATTCAGAAAGCTCAGCTCAGCAGCAGAACAACTGAATGATGCACTTTGTGTCTTTAAATTAAAACTGTGGTATCCCTTGAACTGAAACACTTTCAGATTGATATTGTTGCCCTTCAAGAAACCCGGAGATCTGGGACTGGACAGCTAAGTGAGCGTGGAGGAGGATATACCTTCTACTGGCGAGGAAGACCAGACAGACAGCCAGCCACGAATGCATGGTGTTGGTTTCGCTATTAGAAGCGAACTGATCAAGTATGTCACCGCTCTCCCTCATGGTGTTAAAGAACGCATCATGAAAATTTGACTTTCTCTTGATAAGAGGCAATATGCTACTATCATCTGTGCATAGGCTCCAACCCTAGACGCTTCTACTCTAAACTCGACATCATCCTCACAAGCATCCACAAAGACGACAAGATCATCATTCTTGGTGATTTTAACGCAAGGGTTGGAAAATATTACGTCCTCTGGAAGGGGATTATTGACAAGGAAGGGGTCGGGAAATGCAACTCTAATTGAGTTCTCCTTCTGACATTATGCGCAGAACACCAACTAGTCATCACAAACACCATGTTCTGCTAAAAGAACAAATTTAAAACCACATGGCAACACCCAAGATTTAAGCATTGGCATCTGATTGACTTTGTAATTGTTCAAGAGATGTCCAAATCACAAAATCAATCACCAGTGCAGATGACTGCTGGACAGACCACTGTCTTGTATGCTCAAACTTTGCTCTAAAACTCCACCGCAAGAAATGGCACATACCAAAACAACTTAAAAAGAGACTGGACATCGAGAGGCTGAAAAATCCAATGATGCTTGAAGACCTTCAGCTCGCTCTTCGTCAGTCTCTGTCGTCCGTTCATGGGAATAACATTGAGGACTACTGGAAGGCTCTAAAACTAGCCATTCTTTCAAGCAGTGAATCTACAATTGGCTATACCACTTGGAAACATCAGGATTGGTTTGATCAAAATGATCATGCTATTGAAGAACTTATTGACCGAAAGAGGAAGACCTTCTGTACCTGGCAAAATGAGCCAACGAACGAAGCTAAATGTACTGCCTATCACACTATTCGGGCTGAGGTCCAAAAGCGTATTCACCACATTAAAGATCAGTGGTGGGTCGCAAAGGCGGAACAACTTCAGGCTCTTGCGGACAAAGGTGACTCCCGCGGCTTCTTTAGTGCTACCAGAACCATCTTTGGACCCAGTACACACGGAGAGACCCCAATAATGGATAAAGATGGTATTCTGCTGAAAGACCCAGGGAGCATCAATCAGCACTGGAGAGATCATTTACAAGAACTTCTAAACTGTAACTCCTCAGTTGATGAATAAGTCTTCGAGCAGATCCCTGTTGACAGTCATTGCTGAACTTGGGGTAGAACCGATCCTCGGAGAGACTTAAGCAGACATCAAGCTAATGAAAAATGGCAAAGCCCCGGGTTTTGATGGAATACGAGCAGAGATCTTCAAGTCTGATCTGCGTTCAGGTACGGCCTGAGCCACAGACACTGGTGAGTCAGGTTTGAGATTTTGAAGGTTTTAAATCTACTGTTTGTTTGGTGGCCTTCAAAAAACCTTTACCCTTGTGGGGGTAAAGGTTACTAAGCCAGGCTGATGAATCAGGTTTTGATTTTGAAGGGACCAAAGCACCAGTGACCAAACCTGGAAGATGGTTGGTTATTTTGCTCTGGAGAGTCCTGACAGATCATCACACAATTAAATATTTACACTTTTCTAGGGGGCACTGTAGACACATTTCTTTACCGATGTTTACTAAACCTATAAATACTCACAATTTTTTATGCATGTTCAGGGGGTCAAATTAGAGCTCAAAGGGCTTAATCAGACTGCAAGACATATCAATAGGCCTTGCGCCCGCCATGGTACGCGGCAAAGGCCTAATAAAACTGCAAGCCGTCTCAAAGGCCTTTGCCTCACGAAGTCTTAGTAAAATTTCAGCCCAATCCGAACTACTGCCATTTTACTAATAGTGTATTTGGCGAATCTGTAGGGGGCACTATAGTGCGAAATAACAATGTCATCTGACAAACAGGTGTAGACTGGGGAGACAGACATTGGAGTCATATTTCAGCCAAATCGGTGTTTGCATGTGCGAACTACAGCATTTCTAGGGGGCGCTATACTACAAAATCAGAATGTCTTTAGATAAATGGATGTAGACCTGGGAGATAGACGTCTGTGTCAAATTTCAGCCAAATTCGTGTTCGTAGGTCCGAGCTGAAGCAATTTTTGTAGTGGCAATTTTTCCTGAAATCTTTGCAAACTTTGTGATACCGCAGCACAAAAACGATGCAACTTTTTCAAATAAATTGGATAACTTTTAAAGTCCCACTTGTCTAGATCGTGTTCACCGATTTTGAGCACATTTGGCACAACGGCCAAGGAGGAGACAGAAAAATTCCAATGACAGCGAAAATGACGACTCAAAATTTAAAAATTTCAATCCAAGATGGCGGACTTCCTGTTGTTTTATGGGCGTGACCAACATTAGGTTTTTTGTTCATCATCATATGACAAACACATGTAGTGATTTTCATAGCTCTAATTTCACTTGGGCGTGATCTGGCCTAATACAAACTATTTAACCTTTTCTAGGTGGCACTGTAGACACATTTCTTTACTGACTTTTATGAAACCTATAAATACTTGCAACTTTTCACATTTCTGATGTGTGTGCAAAATTTGGTGAGTTTTCGTACATGTTCAGGTGGTCAAATTAGAGCTCAAAGGGCTGAACAAACTGCAAGCAGTATCAATAGGCCTTGTGCCCGATGTGGTACGTGGCGAAGGCCTAATAAAGAAAAATTTAAAAACCAAGCAAGAACAATGTGTGCGTGTGACGTGCACATGCTCGGACACGGCTCGCTACCATGAATGTGTGAGTGTTGCGAGTTGTCCCTGGCGACCGCGCCCCTGGCATATTTCGTCACCTGGCCATCACAGCAGACTCAATAGGCCTTACGCCGATGTTGTCCGTGGCGAAGGCCTAAATATTAGTGATTCCTCTTCCTCTGATCCACTTAAACATTTGTTACCTTATAATAATTATTTACTAGCCTTACCAAATATATTGATTATAGATTGTAATGTGAAGTTGATTAATGGTGTTTTTAGTCCAGGCTCTTGCAGAGGATATCATCTGACAGGGTTCGAATCTAATAACGTCAATATTTATTAAATGGTGTAGTGCTGGTAAAGTATGGTGTTAATACATAATTCACCTCATACATGGGTTCTGTTATATGTAATATTGTGGGTACATTGGGTTTTGTGTTGTGCTTTGTATAGTAGTCGCAGCCCCTTTAAGAGCGCCGGTCACGTGAGACGTTCTACACGGTTCATGCGTGCCGCCATGTTGTTTTTTTATTATCTGAGTAAATAAAGGAGACTCGTGCTTCGGAGTCAAAGAAAAGTGAGAAGTTTCAGGCATTCTTCTGCTGCATCATCACACTTCCACACTGGACTATGTCAGATTGATCATATTTGGCTTTCACTGCTGCTGCAGTTGGGTGACTGTTTTAATCATGAGTCAGTCTCTCCGTTGCCCCCTGCAACCAGTGTTGTACCTGGCGCCCAGTTCACAGTCTTTCAAGACACGGCGGACCACGCTGACTGGAATTCAGAGCTGCTAATTCTCTAGCTCCTTGCATGTCGGTTCAGGGTCCACATGGCCCAGTGTCTTGTGCACTGCCATGGTTACCTCCTCCACATATGTGACCCACCACCAGTAAACCAGACATAAGTGTGTGTAAATCCAAACAGAGTTATGTGTGTATCTTGGTAGAGTGGAAACTAAGGTTTAAGATGGTGAAAAAATGATGTTTCTATCACAAGTAGAACCAAAGTTATGGTCATTTTAATATCCACATTTGGACATATTTTACAATTTGCATATTTTTAGATATTGTCCGTTAAAGTTTTGGACTGTTTTGGGGTAGGAAGTCCTTAGCAACGCATAATAATTTGTATCCGATTGACACAAATTGTTGACAGATGTTAAAGGACACTCTGATGGACATGTCACAGAAGTTTTATATATTATAATAATAGGACAGAAGTGTGACGTATTATAATCATTTGGCTTACACCATTGGACAGAACATTCAATATAAGCTTTTACCTCGTACCAAACACTTGGGTGTTTACCCACGGAACGGAGATCGTTTTGTTCGGCGAAAAGAGGTGGAAGTCGTCTTTGTCTTTGCTCAGCAATACCTGAACTTTTGTCACCGCTTAAATAATTGACTCAATAAACACCTTTATTGATTGGATTTCAATGTAATGACCACAGGAAGTGAACATAGAGGTGTTAAGGTACCGTTTTTTGATAAGGTGTAAACACTAATAACAAATCACCTTAGCTCTGAACGGCTCAGCGCAACTTATGCCTGGTTTCGTGGTGACGGGTCACATATTCTTTTGGGACGACCTTTCCTCCGTTAGGCTTTGTCATCCAAACCTTTAGCTCCAACAACGACAACTTTTCTCATTTGGACAAAACAATCCACCTCAGCATTTCTGTCCCAATGAGCTCCTTCTCTCATGCGCTTTCCGGTGCAACACTGGAAGGTCAATAGTCATTCTTAGTTCTGCAGTCTTCTTCCATAGATCGGCATACCACTGCTTTACCTTTGGCTGTCTCATGTCCATTTTCTTTCCATATGGTGACATCTTCCAATAAGGCTTGTATACAATAGTGGCTCGATCTCGATCTTCCTCTATAAAGTTTTCCATGATTGGTGTTGGTGTAGTGCACAGGTGTCAAACTCCAGTCCCCGAGGGCAGGTGTCCTGCATGTTTTAGATATTTCCCTCTTCCATGTGATTCACTTTAACCCTTTAACTCCTGAGAACTAACAAAATAACTGGTAACATGAGCAAAGTAAGACACAAATGGCAGAAAATGAAAGAAAAATTAAAAACCAAAAAGTAGAAAAATAAACAAAATGATCAAAAACTAATAAATATATGACAAATAATGTGGAAAGTTTTGGGGGAAAAAATACTAAAGAAGAAAACTAGTCAAAGCAATTTAAAAAAAAAATGGTGAAATAAAATAATAATAAAAAAAAAAAAAACACCTCTTGCTTTTTGGCACCTTTTCCATGCACAAAATAAAGTAAAACTGTTGAATTTTTCTGAATATTTAAACTAAATCATCCATTCAGAATGCATCAGCACTGACACTTAAAGAGTTAATAATCAGCTCCTCATCAGACTGATAATGATGTAATGACCTCCAGGTGGAATAGAAGAGGGAAACATCTAAAACATGCAGGACCCCGGCCCTCGAGGACCACACTTTGACACCCCTGGTGTCAGACCCAGTTGTAGCTATGGGCAGACTGGGCAATGGACCAGGGCGCAATCCTCTATGGGGCGCCAGCATATGACCGTCCTATTTTTTTCTCCTTTCCCTGTCTTTTTTTTTTTTTGTCTTGCTTGCTTCGGCCCAGGCACCACCCCTGTGGCAAACCAAAGTGTTCACATAGCCATGCGTTGTGTTTATTATATCACGCACTACAGAACGCATTCTAGCACGCGCACTGGCGCACTATCACGCGTTACAGGACGCGCTCTGGTACGCGCACTGGCGTGCGCAATGGCACACATTGTAGTACACGTTATGGAACGCGTGCTAGAACGTGTGCTATATGGTAATGATCTCCTCCCACTGATTTTCTCCACCAATTAATTTGTAGTTCTTTCAGCCAATCACTGTTCAACACAACTAGTCCAGAATAACTGAGCACTGATCTGACCTTCACAAACGAAGTGCATTCACTCAATGTTTAATTTTTACTAAATATTTTTGGCTTTTCCTTCATCAATCTACTTTATTTAACTTGTTCAAATAAGGGGGGGGGGGGGGGGGGCGAAGACATGTCTCGCCCAGGGTGTTAATCAGGCCAGGTCCGGCCCTGATTATCATCATCATCATCATTATTATTATTATCATTATATTAATATTATTATTACTTTTATCATTATCATTATTATTATTATTATTATTATTATTATTATTATTATTATTATTATTATTATTGTTATTATTATTATTATCATCATTATTATTATTATCAGTATTATTATTATTATTATTATTATTATTATTATTATTATTATTATTATTATTATTATTATTATTATCATTGTTATCATCATTATTATTATTATCAGTATTATTATTATTATTGTTATTATTATTAGTAGTAGTATTATTATCAGTATTATCATTATCATTATTATTATCATCATTATTATTATCAGTATTATTATTATTATTATTATTATTATTATTATTATTATTATTATTATTATTATTATTATTATTATCATTGTTATTATCATTATTATTATTATTATCAGTATTATCATTATTATTATTATTATTATTATTATTATTATTATTATTATTATTATTATTATTATTATTATTATCAGTATTATCATTATTATCATCATTATTATTATTATTATCAGTATTATTATTATTATTATTATTATTATTATTATTATTATTATTATTATTATTATCATTATTATTATCAGTATTATTATTATTATTATTATTATTATTATTATTATTATTATTATTATTAACAGCTGCTCAGACTTTTCCTTTTGTCCTTTTTTTTCATCAAAGACAGTTTTTCTTTCTTCATTTTTCTACACCTCTGCACCGTCATCTTTCTTATTTGTATGCTCACTGTTGTGCTGCTCTTGGAACCTCAATTTCCCCAAGGGCTTTACCCGAGAGATCAATAAAGTTCCATCTAATCTAATCTAATATCATCTCAAGTGGATCAGACCAGTAAAATAATAACCTACAAAAAAAAGTCCAACATTTGGTCTTTGTTCTGGAGGGAACCTGTGACTGAACACCCAGAACCTTCTACAGCTTCAATAACATTATATCTGCTTCATTATGAACACCACTACAGTTCACACTGGATCAATATCACTACAATTATTTGTCATTTTCTTTGCATATTTGTTCAGGTTATTTGTGTTTTTAGGGCTGTCAATGATGAACATATTTAATCAGATTAATCACAGGGTTGATTTGGATTCATTTGGATTAATCATGATTAAAACACTTTATGTCAGCGACCCGGCCCCGGATGAAGCGGTGGATAATGAATGAATGTCAGTTAAATGTTTTATCTTGGGGTTTTTTTTGGGGGGGGTGGACTCTAATGTCCCACAAAGTACATACAATTTGTAAGACATAAATAAATATACAACAAATGATAAATTCACAAAAACAAACAAACAGCACAAAGTGATGAAAATCCTAAATATATTCAAAGTTTTCTAAAATACAGAAAAAACAAAAAAGTGATAAAATATCCAAAACATCTGCAAAAAAATATGGATTTAATTTGTTGTGTTTATTTTTTTTATCAACAGACTTAAAAAGTCAAGGAATGTATCTGCACTGCATGTGTTTGTTCTACCTAGGTAATGTGTTAGACAAAGTGCTAGCATAAGCCTAGTGCTAGCATTAGCACAGTTCTAGCATTACCTTAAATGTTAGTATTAACCTAGTGCTATATTAGCCAAAGTGCTACCATTAGCCTAATGCTAGCTACCATTAGTCGATGTGTTAGTATTAGCCTCGTGCTAGCATTAGCGAAATTGTTAGTATTAGCCAGTGTTTGCATTAGCCTAGGGCTACCATGAGCTAAAGTGCTAGCATTAGCCTAGTGCTACTATTAGCCTATGTTAGTATTAGCCTAATGTTAGCATTATCCTAGTGTTATTATAAGCCTATGTTAGTATTAGCCTAATGCTAGTATTAGCCTAATGCTAGCATTAGCCTAGTGCTATTAGCCTATGTTAGTATTAGCCTGATGCTAGCATTAGCCTAGTGTTACTATTAGCCAATATTAGTATTAGCCTAATGCTAGCATTAGCCTAGTGCTACTATTAGCCTATGTTGGTATTAGCCTAATGCCACCCCAGCCCCCACCAAACCCCCCACCCGACCTGCCCAACCAGACCCCCACCCAATTTCCCGAGGGGGCCAACGGCCCCACACAGCCAGGAAGCCAGACACAGGGGCCGAGCAGCCCACCGAAGGGGCGGCACCCATCCCATCACAAAGCAGGCCACCACTGGGAGCCGGTCAGAGGACAATGGGGCCGGGGGCTGATGCAAGCCCAGAGGGTAAAAAGGACAGTGTGGTGGGGCCTGGTGACACCAACAGGGAGGCCCCCCAAACACCCCCAAACACCCCCCGCACCAGCCCCAGGAGAGCGCAGTACACCCAGGGCCCCCGGCCCCCTGCAATGCGCCTCAATACCCCACCAGGACAGAGCCGCCACATGCCACCAGCCCGCAATCCAGCTCCAGCAGCTGCCCAAGAGCCATCACACCAGCTTGGACCCGACGGGGAAGCAGGAGAACCCCCCACCGACCACATCCCCCAAGTCCCGGGGACCCCCAACCACATCAACACGGATGGTAGTCCACCCCCGCTACCCCGTAGCCACAAGGGGGCCGGGTCCCACCAGTGAGGCCATATTAGTGAAGTCCCCCCCCATTACTCCCTATTAATATGTCTGCAGATCCCTGACTGGAGACATTATCCCTGCACCATGATAGTGTAACCCTGCGTGTCATGTGGTGCATTAAAAGTGGAGAGGCTGGGCGAGGCATCCAGGGGGCAGGCCAGAGGACCACAGAGGATGGATACTCTGCAGCCTACCCTGGCCCAAGTTCCCCGAGCCGTCCCAGACCTACTCCCAAGGTGTGAATGTGTGTGGTGCATTAAAAGGAAATTAGA
The DNA here is from genome assembly GCA_020466265.1 of Siphamia tubifer. Taxonomy (NCBI): domain Eukaryota; kingdom Metazoa; phylum Chordata; class Actinopteri; order Kurtiformes; family Apogonidae; genus Siphamia; species Siphamia tubifer. The sequence continues at coordinate 1,411,898 of CM035797.1, forward strand.
GAGCAGGGGAGGCAAGCGGGGGGGTGATGGGGAAGAGACAAGGCCATAGAGCCCTGCCATCTGCCCCACCACAGAGCCCATCCCTCACGCCCCCACCTGCTCTCAAGGCCCTAACTGTTGTGTCCCTATATGTGCCTAAGGGTAGCTATATACAGTGAGGTGTGAAGTTGTGTGAAGTGCACAGTAAGAGGCAGTCTGGTGTGGATCCGGCCCATTAGGACAGAGCAGCGGGGGAGACAGGTAGTGAGACCACTGGTACTGATGCAGAGGGCCCCCAGAGCCCCGAGGCCAGAGGCCAAGGTGGGTCCACCCGAACTCGACTGGCCCAGCCAGCACCAAAACTCCCAGGAGTCGCAGTGCTAGACCAGCGCCCCGGCAGACACCGCAGTACCACCACGGGCCCGCCGCATGCAAAACCCTGCCCTGGAGGGAGGGCCAGGCTGCACCACCTGGAAGCGAGGGTCATGAGCCCCCACGCCCACCCCAGAGCCGATACGTCCGGGACGCAGGGCGCCCACCCCACCCCACCGCTCCCCAGGACAGCCCCTAGGCCCTGACAGAAGCCCCCAGCCAGCAGAAGCTAATCTCTAGTGGCGGCACACAGGCAAGTGCCAAGGCCTGTGCCTGGACTAGCCAGAGCCACACCCCCAGAGAGACCACCCAGCCCCACCCTGGCCCTGGAGGCAGCGGAGGGCCCCCAGCCCCCCCAGGGATGAGGACGAGCGGCCAGGTGGGAGAGGAGGGAGGAGGAGGGAAGCAGAGCAGGAAGGGACAGGGGGGCGACCGGAGGGCCGACCCACCCCAAGCCCCAGGGCCAGCCAGGGTGCCCCAGAAGAGATCAGCCGCCAACACCCCCAAGGCCCCGGGAGAGCACACAGACCCAGCAGGTCCAGGGCTCAAAGGGAGAGACACCGGGGACAACCACGCCCAGGCAGAGGGGCCCGAGCCACGCTGGCCCCGAGCCACGCTGGCCCCGAGCCACGCTGGCCCCGCGGAGCTAGAGAGCGACCCCAAGAGCAGTAGGAAGGGACACCCCCAGTGCATGCACACAGACTTGAGGTCCATGGTGCCATCCTACTTAAAAAGGTAGAGGGTTAATAAACTGAAATAAAGCAGAGAGAAGTCAGACCATACACACAGACAGAATAATAATTACAATTTTATTAGTGAAATGGCATACTCCACTGTAGAACTGCCATTAGCTTTCACCGTAGAACTGCCATTAGCTTCCACCGTAGAACTGCCATTAGCCTCCACCGTAGAACTGCGATTAGCCTCCACCGTAGAACTGCCATTAGCCTCCACCGTAGAACAGCCATTAGCCTCCACCGTAGAACTGCGATTAGCCTCCACCGTAGAACAGCCATTAGCCTCCACCGTAGAACTGCCATTAGCTTTCACCGTAGAACTGCGATTAGCCTCCACCGTAGAACTGCGATTAGCCTCCAAAGGTAGAACTGCCATTAGCTTTCACCGTAGAACTGCCATTGGCCTCCACCGTAGAACTGCCATTAGCCTCCACCGTAGAACTCCCATTAGCCTCCACTGTAGAACTATGATTAGCCTCCACCGTAGAACTGCGATTAGCCTCCACCGTAGAACTGCCATTAGCTTTCACCGTAGAACTGCCATTAGCCTCCACCGTAGAACTATGATTAGCCTCCACCGTAGAACAGCCATTAGCCTCCACCGTAGAACTGCCATTAGCCTCCACCGTAGAACTGCGATTAGCCTCCACCGTAGAACTGCCATTAGCCTCCACCGTAGAACTACGATTAGCCTCCACCGTAGAACTGCCATTAGCTTTCACCGTAGAACTGCCACTAGCCTCCACCGTAGAACTGCCATTAGCCTCCACTCTAGAACTATGATTAGCCTCCACTGTAGAACTGCCATTAGCCTCCAATGTAGAACTGCCATTAGCCTCCACCGTAGAACTGCGATTAGCTTCCACCGTAGAACTGCGATTAGCCTCCACCGTAGAACTGCGATTAGCCTCCACCGTAGAACTACGATTAGCCTCCACCGTAGAACTGCCATTAGCTTTCACCGTAGAACTGCGATTAGCCTCCACCGTAGAACTGCCATTCGCCTCCACCGTAGAACTGCCATTAGCCTCCACCTTAGAACTGCCATTAGCCTCCACCGTAGAACTACGATTAGCCTCCACCGTAGAACTGCGATTAGCCTCCACCGTAGAACTGCCATTAGCCTCCACCGTAGAACTATGATTAGCCTCCACCGTAGAACTGCCATTAGCCTCCACCGTAGAACTGCCATTCGCCTCCACCGTAGAACTGCGATTAGCCTCCACCGTAGAACTGCCATTAGCTTTCACCGTAGAACTGCGATTAGCCTCCACCATAGAACTGCGATTAGCCTCCAAAGGTAGAACTGCCATTAGCTTTCACCGTAGAACTGCCATTAGCCTCCACCGTAGAACTGCCATTAGCCTCCACTCTAGAACTACGATTAGCCTCCACTGTAGAACTGCCATTAGCCTCCAACGTAGAACTGCCATTAGCCTCCACCGTAGAACTACGATTACCCTCCACCGTAGAACTGCCATTATCTTTCACCGTAGAACTGCGATTAGCCTCCACCGTAGAACTACGATTAGCCTCCACCGTAGAACTGCGATTAGCCTACACCGTAGAACTGCCATTAGCTTTCACCGTAGAACTGCCATTAGCCTCCACCGTAGAACTGCCATTAGCCTCCACCGTAGAACTATGATTAGCCTCCACCGTAGAACAGCCATTAGCCTCCACCGTAGAACTGCCATTAGCCTCCACCGTAGAACTGCGATTAGCCTCCACCGTAGAACTGCCATTAGCCTCCACCGTAGAACTACGATTAGCCTCCACCGTAGAACTGCCATTAGCTTTCACCGTAGAACTGCCACTAGCCTCCACCGTAGAACAGCCATTAGCCTCCACCGTAGAACTGCCATTAGCCTCCACCGTAGAACTGCGATTAGCCTCCACCGTAGAACTGCCATTAGCCTCCACCGTAGAACTACGATTAGCCTCCACCGTAGAACTGCCATTAGCTTTCACCGTAGAACTGCCATTAGCCTCCACCGTAGAACTGCCATTAGCCTCCACCGTAGAACTATGATTAGCCTCCACCGTAGAACAGCCATTAGCCTCCACCGTAGAACTGCCATTAGCCTCCACTCTAGAACTATGATTAGCCTCCACTTTAGAACTGCCATTAGCCTCCAACGTAGAACTGCCATTAGCCTCCACCGTAGAACTGCGATTAGCCTCCACCGTAGAACTACGATTACCCTCCACCGTAGAACTATGATTAGCCTCCACCGTAGAACAGGCATTAGCCTCCACCATAGAACTGCCATTAGCCTCCACCGTAGAACTACGATTAGCCTCCACCGTAGAACTGTCATTAGCTTTCACCGTAGAACTGCGATTAGCCTCCACTGTAGAACTGCGATTAGCCTCCAAAGGTAGAACTGCCATTAGCTTTCACCGTAGAACTGCCATTAGCCTCCACTGTAGAACTGCCATTAGCCTCCACCGTAGAACTGCCATTAGCCTCCACTGTAGAACTATGATTAGCCTCCACTGTAGAACTGCCATTAGCCTCCAACGTAGAACTGCCATTAGCCTCCACCGTAGAACTGCCATTAGCCTCCACCGTAGAACTACGATTACCCTCCACTGTAGAACTGCCATTAGCTTTCACCGTAGAACTGCGATTAGCCTCCACCGTAGAACTACGATTAGCCTCCACCGTAGAACTGCCATTCGCCTCCACCGTAGAACTGCCATTAGCCTCCACCGTAGAACTACGATTAGCCTCCACCGTAGAACTGCCATTAGCCTCCACTGTAGAACTGCGATTAGCCTCCAACGTAGAACTACGATTAGCCTCCACCGTAGAACTGCCATTAGCTTTCACTGTAGAACTATGATTAGCCTCCAACGTAGAACTGCCATTAGCCTCCACTGTAGAACTGCGATTAGCCTCCAACGTAGAACTACGATTAGCCTCCACCGTAGAACTGCCATTCGCCTCCACCGTAGAACTGCCATTAGCCTCCACCGTAGAACTACGATTAGCCTCCACCGTAGAACTGCCATTAGCCTCCACTGTAGAACTGCGATTAGCCTCCACCGTAGAACTACGATTACCCTCCACCGTAGAACTGCCATTAGCTTTCACCGTAGAACTGCGATTAGCCTCCACCGTAGAACTACGATTAGCCTCCACCGTAGAACTGCCATTCGCCTCCACCGTAGAACTGCCATTAGCCTCCACCGTAGAACTACGATTAGCCTCCACCGTAGAACTGCCATTAGCCTCCACTGTAGAACTGCGATTAGCCTCCAACGTAGAACTACGATTAGCCTCCACCGTAGAACTGCCATTAGCCTCCACTGTAGAACTATGATTAGCCTCCACTGTAGAACTGCCATTAGCCTCCAACGTAGAACTGCCATTAGCCTCCACCGTAGAACTGCCATTAGCCTCCACCGTAGAACTACGATTAGCCTCCACCGTAGAACTGCCATTAGCCTCCACTGTAGAACTGCGATTAGCCTCCAACGTAGAACTACGATTAGCCTCCACCGTAGAACTGCGATTAGCCTCCACCGTAGAACTACGATTAGCCTCCACCGTAGAACTGCCATTAGCTTTCACCGTAGAACTGCGATTAGCCTCCACCGTAGAACTACGATTAGCCTCCACTGTAGAACTGCCATTAGCTTCCACCCTAGAACTGCGATTAGCCTCCACCGTAGAACTACGATTAGCCTCCACCGTAGAACTGCCATTAGCTTTCACCGTAGAACTACGATTAGCCTCCACCGTAGAACTGCCATTAGCTTCCACCATAGAACTGCGATTAGCCTCCACCGTAGAACTACGATTAGCCTCCACCGTAGAACTGCCATTAGCTTTCACCGTAGAACTACGATTAGCCTCCACCGTAGAACTGCGATTAGCCTCCACCTTAGAACTGCCATTATCCTCCACCGTAGAACTGCCATTAGCCTCCACCGTAGAACTGCCATTAGCCTCCACCGTAGAACTGCCATTAGCCTCCACCGTAGAACTGCCATTAGCCTCCACCGTAGAACTGCCATTAGCCTCCACCCTAGAACTGCCATTAGCCTCCACCGTAGAACTGCCATTAGCCTCCACCGTAGAACTGCCATTAGCCTCCACCGTAGAACTACGATTAGCCTCCACCGTAGAACTGCCATTAGCTTCCACCGTAGAACTGCGATTAGCCTCCACCGTAGAACTACGATTAGCCTCCACCGTAGAACTGCCATTAGCCTCCACCGTAGAACTGCGATTAGCCTCCACCGTAGAACTGCCATTCGCCTCCACCGTAGAACTGCCATTAGCCTCCACCGTAGAACTGCGATTAGCCTCCACCTTAGAACTGCCATTAGCCTCCACCGTAGAACTGCCATTAGCCTCCACCGTAGAACTACGATTAGCCTCCACCGTAGAACTGCAATTAGCCTCCACCGTAGAACTACGATTAGCCTCCACCGTAGAACTGCCATTAGCCTCCACCGTAGAACTGCCATTAGCCTCCACCGTAGAACTACGATTAGCCTCCACCGTAGAACTGCCATTAGCTTTCACCATAGAACTGCCACTAGCCTCCACCGTAGAACTGCCATTAGCCTCCACTCTAGAACTATGATTAGCCTCCACTGTAGAACTGCCATTAGCCTCCAACGTAGAACTGCCATTAGCCTCCACCGTAGAACTGCGATTAGCCTCCACCGTAGAACTGCGATTAGCCTCCACCGTAGAACTACGATTAGCCTCCACCGTAGAACTGCGATTAGCCTCCACCGTAGAACTACGATTAGCCTCCACCGTAGAACTGCCATTAGCTTTCACCGTAGAACTGCGATTAGCCTCCACCGTAGAACTGCCATTCGCCTCCACCGTAGAACTGCCATTAGCCTCCACCTTAGAACTGCCATTAGCCTCCACCGTAGAACTACGATTAGCCTCCACCGTAGAACTACGATTAGCCTCCACCGTAGAACTGCCATTAGCCTCCACCGTAGAACTATGATTAGCCTCCACCGTAGAACTGCCATTAGCCTCCACCGTAGAACTGCCATTCGCCTCCACCGTAGAACTGCGATTAGCCTCCACCGTAGAACTGCGATTAGCCTCCAAAGGTAGAACTGCCATTAGCTTTCACCGTAGAACTGCCATTAGCCTCCACCGTAGAACTGCCATTAGCCTCCACTCTAGAACTACGATTAGCCTCCACTGTAGAACTGCCATTAGCCTCCAACGTAGAACTGCCATTAGCCTCCACCGTAGAACTACGATTACCCTCCACCGTAGAACTGCCATTATCTTTCACCGTAGAACTGCGATTAGCCTCCACCGTAGAACTACGATTAGCCTCCACCGTAGAACTGCGATTAGCCTCCACCGTAGAACTGCCATTAGCTTTCACCGTAGAACTGCCATTAGCCTCCACCGTAGAACTATGATTAGCCTCCACCGTAGAACAGCCATTAGCCTCCACCGTAGAACTGCCATTAGCCTCCACCGTAGAACTGCGATTAGCCTCCACCGTAGAACTGCCATTAGCCTCCACCGTAGAACTACGATTAGCCTCCACCGTAGAACTGCCATTAGCTTTCACCGTAGAACTGCCACTAGCCTCCACCGTAGAACTGCCATTAGCCTCCACTCTAGAACTATGATTAGCCTCCACTTTAGAACTGCCATTAGCCTCCAACGTAGAACTGCCATTAGCCTCCACCGTAGAACTGCGATTAGCCTCCACCGTAGAACTACGATTACCCTCCACCGTAGAACTATGATTAGCCTCCACCGTAGAACAGGCATTAGCCTCCACCATAGAACTGCCATTAGCCTCCACCGTAGAACTACGATTAGCCTCCACCGTAGAACTGTCATTAGCTTTCACCGTAGAACTGCGATTAGCCTCCACTGTAGAACTGCGATTAGCCTCCAAAGGTAGAACTGCCATTAGCTTTCACCGTAGAACTGCCATTAGCCTCCACTGTAGAACTGCCATTAGCCTCCACCGTAGAACTGCCATTAGCCTCCACTGTAGAACTGCCATTAGCCTCCAACGTAGAACTGCCATTAGCCTCCACCGTAGAACTGCCATTAGCCTCCACCGTAGAACTACGATTACCCTCCACTGTAGAACTGCCATTAGCTTTCACCGTAGAACTGCGATTAGCCTCCACCGTAGAACTACGATTAGCCTCCACCGTAGAACTGCCATTCGCCTCCACCGTAGAACTGCCATTAGCCTCCACCGTAGAACTACGATTAGCCTCCACCGTAGAACTGCCATTAGCCTCCACTGTAGAACTGCGATTAGCCTCCAACGTAGAACTACGATTAGCCTCCACCGTAGAACTGCCATTAGCTTTCACTGTAGAACTATGATTAGCCTTCACCGTAGAACTGCCATTAGCCTCCACTGTAGAACTGCGATTAGCCTCCAACGTAGAACTACGATTAGCCTCCACCGTAGAACTGCCATTCGCCTCCACCGTAGAACTGCCATTAGCCTCCACCGTAGAACTACGATTAGCCTCCACCGTAGAACTGCCATTAGCCTCCACTGTAGAACTGCGATTAGCCTCCACCGTAGAACTACGATTACCCTCCACTGTAGAACTGCCATTAGCTTTCACCGTAGAACTGCGATTAGCCTCCACCGTAGAACTACGATTAGCCTCCACCGTAGAACTGCCATTCGCCTCCACCGTAGAACTGCCATTAGCCTCCACCGTAGAACTACGATTAGCCTCCACCGTAGAACTGCCATTAGCCTCCACTGTAGAACTGCGATTAGCCTCCAACGTAGAACTACGATTAGCCTCCACCGTAGAACTGCCATTAGCCTCCACTGTAGAACTATGATTAGCCTCCACTGTAGAACTGCCATTAGCCTCCAACGTAGAACTGCCATTAGCCTCCACCGTAGAACTGCCATTAGCCTCCACCGTAGAACTACGATTAGCCTCCACCGTAGAACTGCCATTAGCCTCCACTGTAGAACTGCGATTAGCCTCCAACGTAGAACTACGATTAGCCTCCACCGTAGAACTGCGATTAGCCTCCACCGTAGAACTACGATTAGCCTCCACCGTAGAACTGCCATTAGCTTTCACCGTAGAACTGCGATTAGCCTCCACCGTAGAACTACGATTAGCCTCCACTGTAGAACTGCCATTAGCTTCCACCCTAGAACTGCGATTAGCCTCCACCGTAGAACTGCAATTAGCCTCCACCGTAGAACTACGATTAGCCTCCACCGTAGAACTGCCATTAGCCTCATAGTAGAACTGCGATTAGCCTCCACCGTAGAACTGCGATTAGCCTCCACTGCTCACATCAAAACGACTCGTCTGTGAAGGAAACAGGTGCAGACATTGACTCCTGAAATCACTAGAAAGATTCTGTTTGAAGGTAAAGGCTGTGAACTTTTACATCATTTGACTTTGTCGTATCTGTGAGAAGAGCTGCTGCAGCGACATGTCAAAGATGTCCAACACAGATGAATACTCCTAGAAACTATACACTCATCTGAAGAAGAGTGTCGACAGCAGCCACTGCTGAGGATGAAAGAAGCCAACTGTGTGTATGCCCTAACCCCCAATACCTCTCTCTCTCTCTCTCTCTTTCTCTCTCTCTCCCTCTCTCTCTCTTTTAATGAAGTGTATTTAGCAGGTAATTTTAATGTTTATCTAAAACGACCTGAGCCATTCTTCCTCTCATGTAGGGTTAGGGTTAGGGTGTTTCATTCAGAGTTCATCACTGACACTTAAGTGATGAACTCTGTAAGTGTTTTTGCTGAGGTAGAATTTTCTGAATATTAAGAAGTTATTAACTGTCCTTAATGAGAAACTACTGCTGTCAGAAAGTAAATGAGAGAGAGAGAGAGAGAGAGGCGTTAGACGAGGACGCCACCACCGCTCATGGGATAATGATGATGCGTTCACTGACCAGTGGACTGAAACACAGACGTGTCATAAGTCCACGCTGAGTTTTTCCTTTGAAGTCACCAACTGCAGCGTTAACCACAGGTCATAAACGCTGAGTGTTTATTGGACGGCCACCAGGGGATTCCACGGCCGTTTCACCATCACTTAATGCACCTTATAGTGCAGAAAAAACGGTACTTATTATGGTGTCAGATAGATGTGTCCACAGACTGGATACCTGTGCATGTTTGTTAAAAGCGACTTCCCATAAGTGGCATAACTGTCAACATACGCCGTCACTGGTTGACAAAAGACACATCCATCTTAAGGTCTATGTTTTTCTGGCAAATTCTAACAGTTGATCTGTACTATATCGGTAATGACACAAGAGAATTAACACAATAAATGTATTGTTTTATTCTAATAATATAAACACTTCACTATACCACATATATACATTAGTGTTTTAGTGACGTTTATAAAACACTTCTAAATGATATGTGTCCACTGCTAATGTGACTGTAATCACAGACTGTCTGTTGTCAAAAACAGTGACTCCATTGGTCCAGAACAATTATGTGATGTCCCAAGACAACATTTACTGACTCCGCTCTGAGGAAAATTGTTTGCCACGAAATTGCTCAGTGTGAACAATTGACAGGATTTTAATGTAAGAACTTTGTTGGCTACACTTACCAGTACTCATTCTTAATTTAAAGGATCTATTTCATAGTTCAGAGACGTCAGAGGGAGATGAAATGAAAATGGGGTTCACATACCTTTGTATACTATGTCTATGGGGGTTCACTTTAAGGCCTGATCGATGTTTCTTTTCTCAACCAGTAATGTCTGTGGATGCGGTGATGGCGTATGTTGACTACGCCATCACCATCACGCCAACTTGTGTCACTTGTTCCCACAAGTGACACAAGTTGTGTCACTTGTGGGAAGTTGTAGGGCAGATGGAAGTCGTACTTGTAATTTTTTACAAATACGCACGGGATATGAATCTATTGACAGCTATCTGACACTATACTTAATTTTTAGAATAATTTGGAAAAGCTTCACTTAACCCCTGCAGTACCTCCACGTACCCCCATTTGAGAACCAGTGTATGTAACAGTGTGTGGTGCAGCTGTCATAGACATTGACCTGAGAATAAATAAATAGTGGAGTAAAAGTCCACACCTGATCAGTGTGACTGACCCTTTGAGCTGAGAGTGGGAGGAAAATGAAAGATCCCAGGGTCATTTTTCATTAAATCAAATCTTCATCCAGACAGTTAGCGTTAGCCTGGCTGGTGCCAAAGCACTAGGATATTAATATCCTCCTCTGAAGCTCCGTCTCATCTTCCATAATGAGTTCAGTTTGTACCGTACAGGCCTCGGACCTGAGGGAATCTGCAGGAAGTGGAAAACAGAGAACAAATAAATACACCATGAATAACAATGAACAGGCTGCAGATTAATTCTGTTTAAACACAGATTCAGAGCATTTTCAATCCCTTTACCTTCTGAATAAACTAACATTTCACCTTAAAGTTAATTCTATTCAAACACATTTAAATACAACTGAGTTTTTTTTTCCCTGAGGAGACAAAAACTATATGGCCATATATTGAAAAATATAATAAGTTATAGTCAAAAATGTAGTCCCATATATAGAAACGTAGTGCATATATTATCTAATGTAATATATATATGATGTGACCATATTTGATGAGTATAAAACATATTGAACTGAAGACAAAAGCTGACCTATATTATATATATATATATATATATATATATATATATATATATATATATATATATATATAAATAAAATAATAAAACCCTTTGCATGGGGTCAAAAAAACTTTAAATATAAGTTGGTCATAATTTAAAGATTGTCTTTCGCATATATATAGTTATATATATATATATATATATATATATATATATATATATATACAATTTCTCCTCTGACAGCGAACAGAGCAGTCGCATTTCTTTTCTCTCCTCCTTTTCCCCGACCTTGGCTTTATCTTGCAGCTGCTACTAGACCTCTACGGCTGTGTCTCTCCTGTGTGCGCCTGTCGCGTGTAACAATCTTATTTCTGAGCCCCATCGACTTCTTCTTTGCTAAATCATGGAAATTATCAACTGGGCATTTAACGCGATTGATACGACCTATTCATCAAGGAAAAGAGGACCGGGGGATCCTCACTGCCCTGACGGAACCCTCCTATCAGGTTTTTCCCAAGATTCCTGGCAAGAATGGCGGGTCATCTGCCTGACACCTCTGTCCATCGAGGATATTGAGGATGTGTATCTGTTTGGATTTATGGTGGTAACTTTCCTCACATCTGGCTTGGGAGGAATGCTGATCCATCACAGAGTGGGGAAGATCGCAACACCGAAAGGGCCACTGATGCTGCGAGAAGAAATTCGGGAGCACCTCACGGAACTCACTGACACCATATCCGGACTAAGGCTGTCTATGATCCAGTCCCAGGACAATCTTGTGAACTGTGTGGGACAGATTAGCTCCATGGTGGCTTAGTCTGCTAGTTCGGGGAATGACCTGCTGAATCGTTCGGGAGAATCACAGAAGAGACTGGATTACATTTGTGGACATCTGGGTGAAGCTCTGAGAGTTTTATCTGGACTGAGGGCAGAGGTTGATGAACTGAGGAAACAGCACGGGGTCAATGAGCACTGTGTGGGGCGATGTCTAAAGTAATGGGGTACATGAAACCCACAAGGGGTTAAGTTTTTGGTCTATCTCCTAAAGCGAAGAAGATGTCCTTGTCTCCATCTCTGGCTTCTTTGTTTTCCTAATGTGTCCAGTATTTTCCAGTGCTCAAGGGCGCTGGAACTCCAACAACTCCTGTGTTTATGCTCTGTTTGCACCTTTATCTTTGTTTTCAACATGTGATCATTTTGTGTGTACTAGAAAAAGTCCCATCTCATGAATCCTCGAGTACTGTGTTCACGTTTTGTTGTTAAAGTAGAATATGTGTTCCTTGTGCATCTGCTGCTGCTTTTCCCCTTCCTGATCGAGGGTAGCGCCGTACATGGCTGCATGACCTGATCAGCCTGGAAGGGGTTTGGTCAAACTGAAATTTCTGTTTGTGTCTTGGATATGCAAATGACAAATAAAGTGATTCTGATTCTGATTCTGAATCCATCTGAGTATACAAATTTATACACAACATAATTAAACTATTTAAGTACACAAAGCATATATAAATATAAACAAGATTACAAATATACATTCAAAGCATGGACAACACTGCAAGGTTACAAGTTTATAAATAACTGCACATCTGAGTAAAGCAAAGGCCACAACACCAGTAACACAGCTCTTCAAACTAGCCACAAAATAAAATAAAACCACATGGCATTACACACTACATTGCATAACAGTACGCACCCATGAATGCAATCATCAGTATCATTAAATAATTCTACATGCAAAGTGGTCATTTTAGAGTGCCTTCAAATAACACATTAAACTACATTACCCAGAAGCAGGAAGTGAGCCGGACTAAACATGTTCACGCTGCTAATGAGAGAGAGAGAGAGAGAGAGAGAGAGAGAGAGAGAGAGAGAGAGAGAGAGAGAGAGAGAGAGAGAGAGAGAGAGA
>CM035797.1:1427014-1462014 GCA_020466265.1 Siphamia tubifer
AATATTGCAAAAGGTCAAAGGTCAAAATCACATTGGCTTGAATACAAGAACAGGCTGTCATAGAAACTGGAGATTGACACAAAATAGGGGCGGAGTTAAACATTCTGTGAATCCTGGGTTAATTTTGTAAGACAATTGATATGTGTATTTATGTATATGATAAAATATAAAATGTGTGTGTGTGTGTGTTAGTTGTGTGTGTGTGTTAGTTGTGTGTGTGTATAAGTGTACAGTACCAAATCCCTCTTCATTTTTCTTCATGTGTATTTTTGTGTTGCCGTTCGTCCCACATTATCGCTGCATGTCGTCTGTACAGTAGGAACAAAATTAATAGATTAATGATGAGAAGGAGGTGTGAGAAGTGACTATGATCAGTACTGTTAAGGATTAATACTGTGTGTAGGTGTACTAATACTGTGTGTAAGTGTACTAATACTGTGTGTAAGTGTACTAATACTGTGTGTAAGTGTACTAATACTGTGTTTAGGTGTACTAATACTGTCTTTAGGTGTACTAATACTGTGTTTAGGTGTACTAATACTGTGTTTAGGTGTACTAATACTAGTGATTCACTGATCAGTATTTTTTGGCCTGATCACCAATAAAGTTGATCTGCTGATCAGTGCTTGTAAACGTCCATATCTTTCATCTAGGTATACATAGTTACATCAAGGGCTGAAACTATCAAATACTTTTGTAACTGAGTATTCTGTATATATTTTTTCACATTAATTCCATGTGTTCAAACCCTTGAGCATCATCGGTGAGTGTTTCTATATGTGACTTATTTTAAATATTCATCAATAAACGCTGGAACAAAAGGAAGCAGTGACAGTTTTCATTGACTTCACTCTTCTTGGTGTGAACTATAATGACGTGTTTGTGTCGTAACCTCACACTCTGGGTGATCGGTCGTTACCTACAGCCGTGTCTGCATGGTCTGGTTGCCATGGTGATCCTCCTCAGTACTTCCTTGGCCACCGACTGGACGATAAAGAAGAGACGCCTCATAAATAAATCTGCTTTTTCATCCCCAAGCCTTCACACATGACAAAGACATTTAGAACCTGCCATCTAACATTACCCACAATGCCTTTCTGTCACAACCAAACAGCTTTTATAATCCACTCACATTATAAATGACAATATTGACAGTTGTGTCCACGGTTACCATGGTGATCCTCTGGTGTCATGGAAACTGGAAACATAGATTTCACTGCTTTAGAATAAAATAAATATTTGTACTTTGGGTGTTGGTTTTCTCCAGGTACTCTGGCTCCTCCCACCATCCAAACACATGCACTGATTGGTTAACAGGTTAACAGGTTAACAGGTTAACTGGTTAACTGGTTAATTTAAATCACCCATAGGTGTGAATGTGACAGTGATTGTTTGTTCATATATGTTCAGTCCTGAGATGAACTGGAGACTGGCGACGATACTTTATACTCTTCTATAAATGTAAAGAGTATAAAGTACAGATATTTATATAAATGTAAAGAGTATAAAGTACAGATATTTATATAAATGTAAAGAGTATAAAGTACAGATATTTATATAAATATAAAAAGTATAAAGTACAGATATTTATATAAATATAAAAAGTATAAAGTACAGATATTTATATAAATGTAAAGAGTATAAAGTACAGATATTTATATAAATGTAAAGAGTATAAAGTACAGATATTTATATAAATATAAAAAGTATAAAGTACAGATATTTATATAAATATAAAAAGTATAAAGTACAGATATTTATATAAATGTAAAAAGTATAAAGTACAGATATTTATATAAATATCTGTACTTTATACTACATATCATAATACGTTAATGATAAATGAATAATTATTAATAAAATAAAAAATAAAACATTTAGTTTTTAAATAAGAACAATTATACAAAATTGAAAAAGGAAAATACATTTTTAAAAAAGCATTTGAAAACATAAAAATAGAAAAAAATGTAAATAAAAAATGGGAGAGAGAAAGAAAGGGTTTTAGCTCAAAGTAATATTAGTGTCAGATCAAAACACTGTACATTATCATCCATTAACTTTACAGTTTCTTTAGTCAATATTTACTAATCCATCGTATACGTGTACACTACTGTTCAAAAGTTTTACAACATCCTGATTTTTACAGAATTTCATTGAAAATTCAGTGAAAATGATGCAGTTTTTCTTCCTAACACTTGGCTCTACAGCAGATGTCTTTAGTTTAATTAATAATCTGATTCAAATATGTCAGATTTAACAACTTACTGTGTGAAGCACTTTCTTTCTAAACACTTATAAATCAGTGTAAATAGATCCTTCAGTGTAAAACCATAGAAATCCTGTAAATTCAGCTTCATCCATCACTTTGGCCTTTTTGTAAAATTAACACAAGATAAATTCATCTGTTTATTTAACCTTTAAAAACTAGAGGTCATGAAATTAATTTCCAAATGAAGGTGTTTAATTAAGTATCATTTTTCATTCAGCTCATTTGTATCCACCTCCATTTATCCAAACACTCATTTACTTTATTATTAATTGGTTTCTGATGGTTTTTCTCCACACTGTCACCCTGTTGTTATCTGGACTTTAATGTCAAATCCTATTTATTCCACGACAAATAAAACTATTACATCCTGCAGGTGGCATCTAGGGGTGTGTGCAGGAAATAACACAAAAACCAAGATGTAAAATGGAACTAAAATTGTAAATTTAATAATTGATAAAGTTAATTAACAAAAGGTGTCCCAAAAGAGGAAATACAATGTTAGGAAACAAAAAGGTAGACTTTTTAAATAAGGGAAACAAAGTATGGAATGACAAACTCAAATAACTACATTTAGCTTCTTTAACTGAAGGCAAACAAAAGCTAAAGAAAACTAAATTAACGAGTGTCTCAATTAAATAAATAAACAAGTGTCGTCGCTCGTCTTTTCCAGTGATTCCCCGTAGGACGACAAAATAATATCAAAACCAGATATAAAGGTTAATCATTTATTTATAAAGGTATAACAAAGTCAATAATCAATCATTGATATAGCTACAGACCTCTAAGTCCCCAGGGGATGACCTTCAGGCAATTGTCTGACCAGTTTAAAGCAGAGAGGAAAGCAGAGAAAAAGCTGGTCAGACAAGACGTGCTAGTGGGTACAGTGCTAAAGTACAGTGGAATTTGCAAAAAGCTGAGGCTAGCGGTGCTTTGGATGACAGTGATGAGGACGAAGCAGACGATGGGGAGTATGAAAAGGACTCGGAGGAAGCTAAGGCAGCTCAATCATTATTGAATGCAAAATATTCACAATTGCCGACCCCAGCCAAAACTCCGAAAAAATCAGGATCCAGAGAAGAAGAGGAACAAGAGGGTGCAGAATCTAAACTTGATTCCGGACCTGAATTACGTAAAGCTATACTTAAACGTCAGGATGCAGCTAAAAGTGTCAAAGCTTTGTCCCTGGAGGACGATGATGTCGTCGAGGAAAGGGGGCGCTGCAGAGGTGAACTTGTACTGGATGGACAAGGTCAGCCTGTCACATCTACAGTGTTGGGTGAAGAAGCATCTATGTACCCATTGTTGGCAAAAGGTGAAAATCTACAATATGTCCTGTGGCCTACAATGGATCTTGAAGGGCTGATTCAGAGACTACCATGCATCCACGACGGAGCAAGTAAGTGGGTGGCGGCTTTTGAGGAAGAGACAATAGCCACGATTTTGGCTATGGGTGACATCAAAGCGCTGTGTGAAAAAATTGTTGGAATTACTGAAATGCAAGAGATTTTGCAAACTGCGGGTCTCCAACAATACGTGGGGACACAAGTGCATGATGGTGATATTTTCAACAGACATCGTAATGTGATCTGGACCGAACTGAGAAGACGATATCCAACCAGAATCCAGCCTGACAGCATTGTCATATCTCCAATCAAGGCTGATGAGAGTCCACAAGCGTATGTCCACAACACCAGAAAAGAATGGATTAGACAAACTGGCGCACAGCCAGATCGAGATGTTTTCCATGATGTGGCCCTGAGGAAAATAATTGCTGATGGGCTACCACTTGAGGCCCGGAGCAGGCTAAATGAAGCTGTGGGACTGTATACCATGACGTTTAATCAATTTACAGACCACGTGGTCAATGCTGTTACTAAAACCAGAGCTAAACATCTCCGCCAGAAGCAGGCAGATGAAGAAGCCTTGCGAAAATTGACTCAGCAACAGTTAACGGATGGAAAGAAGAAAATGCAAGCAGTTGTGGCTGCAGTTCCTCCACCACCTCCTCCACCCACACAGGTGGCCACTCCCCCACAGATAATCTATATGCAATCTGGGGGAATGAGAGGACCCCGCCCTAACAGGGGGCGTGGTAGACAAGAGGGGTGGGGAGGTAGGAGATGGAGTGACAGTTGTTACAGATGCCATAACTGTGGAAGACTGGGACACATACGTCGGAACTGCCGACTTCCCCAATTCCCCGGACCAGAGATGACGGGTCCAGGGCAAATTAGCCAACCACAGGGGGGTCAGGGACCAGTTAATCCCTGGCAGGGACCCCCGGCCGGGTACTAGGGACGCCTTGAGAATCCAGATGGGAGACGTCAGTTGGTAGCGACATCCCAACCTGACGATGAACGGTTGCTGCAAGTTCGATTAGCAGATAAAAGTGTACAGATGATGGCGGACTCTGGTGCCGCTTATACCTGCGTCGGTTCAGCAGAATCTCAGCATCTCCCAAAATCTGGGCAATATGTTCGTATCATTGGATTCTCAGGGATGAAACAGTTAATACCAACTTCAAAATGTGTTCCTTTGGAGTTCCAAGGGAAAACCATTGCATTACCAGTTTTGATTTCGGAACAAACACCCACCAACTTAATAGGACGAGATGCACTTTGTAAACTGAACTGTGTCATTTTGTGCACTCCAGGAGGAATAATTGTGGATGTGGGAAATTTTCAAATGAACATCCAACCGCCAGAAGAGGAAATGGTGTATTGGCTTGGAGAACTAAGTGAGACATTAATGGATCCAGTCCAAGAATGGAAAGACTTTATCAAAGCCAATGTGCCAGAAGCGACTGTTCCCAAATGTCCACCTCATTGTACTTTACAATTTTTCAAATTTGAAGAGCAGGCTCATCCAGCTGATTGGGTTAGTGCCCAACCTGAAAAAGTTGAACTTCAATCAGGAGCAATTATCTTGGGTAGACAAGGGGTTGCAATGGAAATAATTGGGAATCCATATTTGGCACAGGAATTTAAGATGAAAAACAGTTTACCACATGTCATGCTAATGGTTAATCCCGGTTACGAAGCAAAACATCTAGGAGCAATGATTGTCGAAGCCAAAAAAGTAAATTATGTGGCAACAAAAAACAAAAACATTTGGATAAGTGACGACAAATCATTCATAAAAATATCAATTTCGGTGTCTGGATGGGCTCAACCACAAGCAGTTAGGCTGCCATGTCAATTTGTATGGAGTGTACAACATGCAGATTTGGAAAAAGAAATGTTGGCAACAGTGCCTACGGGAGTGTGGTCAAAACATGACACTGATGTTGGGTTGGTTAAGTCAGCCCAACCGGTAGATTTTAAACTAAAACCAGGGTGTTGGCCTCCCTGGAAACCTCAATATCCGCTGAAACCTGAAGTGGAAGCAGGTATTGAGGAGACAATTAATGGTCTGTTGGCAGCAGGAGTGCTGGTGATTGAACCTGATCCAATTAGTAATACACCGTTGTCACTGGTACTAAAAGTGGATAGAAAGAACTATCGATTAGTGCATGATTTGCGTGCATTAAATGAAGTGCTTGAAGATTTAGCAGTGGAAGTTCCAAATCCACATACGTTGTTGGCAAATGTTCCATCTGATGCGAAATGGTTCACGGTTGTTGACCTGGGTTCGGCATTCTTTAGTGTTCCACAATTTGGTCGACTCATGAGATTCACTTACAAAAATAAACACTATCGCTATGCAAGATTGGCCCAAGGCCTAAAGTATAGTCCTCATGTGTTTAACCAGGTGCTGAAAGCTGATATGGCCGATCTGGCTGGTAAAGTTACCAGTACGGTCATTCAGTATGTGGATGACATTCTTTTGTGTGCTCCAGATTTGGAAACATGCCATAAGGACTCAATTACACTTCTTACAATGCTGGCAGAAAAGGGGCATAAAGTGTCATTGAAAAAATTACAGTATTGTAAAGATGAAGTAGAGTACCTGGGACGGTTGATAAAAGACGGAACACGAGCTGTCTCGCCCTCCCAATTGGAGGCAGTTTCAAAAGCACCCAAAGCAACCACAGTTAAGGAACTGATGACATTTTTGGGAATGACAGGGTTCAGTTTAGAATGGATTGATGGATACTCAACAATTGTCCAACCTCTCCGTAACATGATCAAAGAGAAAGGAGCTGAAAATGCACGGAGTAAATTAAATTGGACACCAGAGGGGTCAGTGGCATTTGAGACCATCAAAACATTACTGCAACAGGTTCCAGCCTTGGCTCTTCCAAATTATGACAAGCCATTTCAGTTGTTTGTTTCATGCCGTTTAGGACATGCAGTAGGAGTTTTGACACAAAAAACAGGAGTAGGAACCCATGCACAACCTATAGCGTACTACTCAGTGGGGTTGTCACCAGTAGAGTTGGGACTGCCAAGTTTCTATCAACATCTGGCAGCAGCCCACTTAATGTATGAAAAAGCTTCAACACTTACGATGGGTTATCCAGTGGAAATTTTGTCACATCACAAGCTAATAAATTTGATTGAAAGAGGAAAATTTGTTCTGACGATGCAAAGGTTAACTGATTACCATCGGTTGTGTGAATACCCAGATGTGACGATGCGCGTGTGCAAAGTAAAGAATCCAGCAGATTCTATACCGCTCCCATTTGAAGGAGAACCACACGACTGTGTGGCGGAATCAGAAAAATATGCGAAATTACAATCAGACCTAAAAGCGACAGAGCTGGAAAATGCAGACTTAACATTGTTTGTGGATGGATCCTGCTATAGGAATGAGATAGGACTTAAAGCAGGATATGCAGTAGTTGAATGCAAGGAAAGAGAGATTGTGGTGATTGAAGCGAAAGAGTGTGAGCAACCATGTTCTAGTCAGCTCACTGAGCTGATTGCTTTAACACGAGCGTGTGAATGGGCTGAAGGACGTGATGTTAATATATACACTGATTCCGCATATGCTCATGGGGTCTGTCACCTCTTTGGAGCAGCTTGGAAAGGAAGAGGATTCAGGAAAACGGATGGCTCTCCCATCCAACATCGAAAACACATTTTGAGACTGCTGGAAGCAATGATGAAGCCTAGAACTCTGGCTATCATTAAATGTCCAGCCCATCAGAAAAATGACTCCATGATTCCAAAGGGGAATGCTGCGGCTGATGAAGCAGCTAAAAAAGTGATTCTACAAGGAACAAAAGCCATAATGGTGAACCATGCAGTGGAGCAAGAAGAACAACTGACTGTGAAAGACTTAGTGGCGTTACAAGACGAAGTCTCGGAAGCAGAACATCAATTGTGGCTTCAACGAGGAGCATCAAAGGATGGTGAAGGAATCTGGAGAAACCATGAAGGGTTGGTGGTAGCGCCAAGCGGCTCACTGCCATTGCTGATTAACGAGGCTCATGTAATAAGTCATGAGTGTCGAACAGAGGTGTTGAGAAAAATCAAAGAATGGAATTTTTGGGCTCCTAAATTACAACAACATGTTGATGGTGTGATAGCACGGTGTGAAATTTGTCTGACAAGCAACATTCGAAGGGGTCAAATGCCATCTGCAGGACACATACCTGTACCAGAAGGGCCGTTTGGAGAATTAACTATGGACTACATTGATATGATATGGTCGGTACAGGGAAAAAGATATGTGTTGGTGATAATTGACAACTTTAGCAGGTGGGTGGAGGCACAACCTTCAAAGCAGAAGAATGCGGAAACAGTGGCTAAATTCTTATGCCGTGAGGTGGTGCCAAGGTTTGGTATCCCGGCACGGATTAGTTCAGATAATGGGAAGGAGTTTGTTGACAAAACAGTGAAATGCATGCTGCAAAAATTAGGCATTAAACAAAGGTTTGGGTGTCTTTATCATCCTCAAAGTCAGGGGATTGTGGTGAGAGTGAATGGAACTCTGAAAAACAAATTATTGAAAATTTGCATGAGCACAGGCTTAAACTGGGTTGATGCATTGCCGCTTGCACTGATGGCTTACAGAAGCAGCGCTCACAGAGATCTGAAACTAACCCCGCATGAAGCATTGACTGGCCGGCCAATGCCGTCGCCAATTTACAAAACTGCTAAAGGTGCTTCGCTTGATGTTTTGACAAATGACATGAAATCATATGTTAAACAAATGACTAACATCCACAGGAGCATATCTGCTCGTGTTGTTTCTTTACAGAAAAAGGAGGAGCACGAGGTGGTAAAACCAGTGCTGGTGCCAGGAGACCGGGTATACGTAAAAGTATTTCGGAGGAAGTGGAACTCTCCCAGGAGAGAAGGACCATACGAGGTGGTAAAGGCCACAGCAACAGCTGTTCAGGTGAAGGGGTCACCAACCTGGTACCATCTTAATCACTGTGTAAAGGCTCCTGGCAGGATTCCAGACGATGACGATAAAGAGAGTGTGGTGCAACGGAAGTCTCCCTTGCAAGGGGGGAATGATTCTCCTCATTCTGGGAATGACGGGAATATTGACAATGATACAGCAGAATTCCCAGACATTAAATTCCCAGAGGGGGGAGGTGGTACAAAGAATTAAAAGAGCAGTGAAAGATTGGCCTGGTGAGGAATGGACTTCAACAGGGGTTACAACATGGGATTATGAGACAGATCAGGTATGGGTGACAGAAGTACCAAAACTGAAATGGACTAAAAAGACCGATAGTCTAGACCTGTATGTATTTTATCGAGCAGACGGACTAGAACAGCGTCAATGTGGAGTGACTTGGATTAGTGGGTGGTTTGCAGTTTCTAGAGATAATTGGGGACAATTGACTTGTGTTATGAGGATACGGGAACAAAGTACGAAGCCTATAACTTGGAAAATTAATGTGTGGTTTCGTAATCCATTAGCAAATGCGGGAAGAAATTTCTCAATAGGTTGGTCTATAGTTTATAAAGATGCTAGACCCCCGGGGTATCCAGGAGTAGAAAGAAATGTACTTCTACGGCCCCCGGAGCGGACAGTGGAAAAAACACCTGAAAAGGTAACCACCCCGAAGGCGGGAGTTACAACTCGTAGTTTGCCAACTACTATAAAGACAACCACACCCACTTTAAAGCCAACGACACCGACTACACCTACTTTAAAGCCAACCACACCGACCATAAAGCCAACTACGAAACCGACACCAACACCGACAACGGCACTTATGAAACCAACTATGACAACTAAGGCTCCAGACAAAATTACTACAACTATACCAATTACCACTACGACTATGACTCTAGTTACAACCAGACGGCTAACTGATGTTCGAACGACACTAAAACCTTTAGGTATTACCACTAAAAAACCCGATTTGGTTATTATTCCATTAAAGGACGTGACTAAGACAGACCGTAAAATAGACGAACTGACGACTATAGTCTCATCTACGTTAAAGAAAAAAGAAGAAGCAGTACTTAGTTCAGTAGTCACATCTGGAGTTAAGACTGTAGTGATGAATGAGGAAAAAAGGCAAAGACGTGAGATGAATAGAAGTGAGATAGAGGAGACACCATTTGTTTACAAAAATAGCAGTATTGTAGAGTGGTTTCAGAGGACAGTTGTAGAACTAGGGAGATGCAGCTGGTGAGTTTGTGGATAAGGTTAAAAAGGTGGTCGTTCAGATGAACGAAGAGGAAGAGGTTGAGAAAGAGATTGAAATTAGGACTGGACCAGGAGCTAATGGTTGGTATCGGTGGATAGAGTATGCAGGAATTCTTAATGGGAAGACAGACTGTTATATTTGTACTAAGGCAAAGTCAGATAGATTTTTTCTTCTGAATACAGTGTTTAGTTGGAAGGAATGTTCAGCTACTTCTCTACAGGCAGATAGAGATGATTTGCAGTGGTGTAGAGCAGAGTGTTTGTTATATTTGGGATCTCAGAGATATGCCAATTTCACTTTATATACGCACAACGGTAAAACCAATGAACGAAGGTGTTTAGAATTGGATGACAGAATAAGTCGTAGAAGTGCTGAATTAGGAATGCCTAGAGGAGTGCCATTGATTCCTGTTGGTGAGTTTGAATGCATAGAGAGAATTGGTAGAACGTATTTAGGGAAAATTAATAGTGCTAAATGTGAGTTTAAATGGAGTGTGAATGTTAATTGTTCCAAAGCAACTCTAAAACCTGCAGTACAACTTAAGGGTCCAGGAATAAAACCAGTGTATGTACCAGGATGTCCTTATCATGATCAGAAAATAGCTGTGGCTGATCAATATTGGTGGTGTGGCCGACAACAGGTGTATTCTATTCTTCCAACAGATTGGGCAGGAAGATGTGCTAGAGTTCAGATAGTACAGGAATTAATTGTTTTCTCAGCCAAAGAGCAAATATATAATAGTAGTGTTGTCAATCGAGTTAAGAGAAATTATGTTCCAGATCCTAGAGTGTACATTAATGCAATTGGCCAACCAAGAGGTATTCCAAATGAGTATAAAGCTAGAAATGAGATTTCAGCTGGATTTGAATCTATTCTTCCTCAGATATCCATTAATAAAAATACTGAGTGGATTAATTATATTTACTACAATCAGCAACGGTATATAAATTACACAGATGTAGCTCTTATCACTTTAGGTGAACAGGTGGATGCCACAAGTGCAGTGGCTTGGCAGAACAGATTAGCTTTGGATTGGCTCTTAGCGGAGAAAGGTGGAGTGTGTAAATTTATTGGCCCAGAGTATTGTTGTACATATTTACCCCGACATACCGCACCTGCGGGTGCATTTACAAAGGCTATGGAGAAACTAAGAAATTTGAGATTAGAAGGTAAATGCTAATGCAGGACATGACACAGGTCTAGCTGGAATACAGGACTGGTTTTCGGAAATTGTTGGTGGATGGAAGCAAGGAATAGTGAGGATTGGATTGACGGTCCTAGCTGGACTGGTAGTGTTAGGGTTTATCTGTTGTTGTTGTATTCCAATAATGAGATCCCTAGTGACTAGTAAAGTTCAAAAACAGATGTTAGTCTTAGCTAAAGACGTTCCCCGCCAGCCGGACCTGTTCCCTCTGCCAGACTGGGAAACAGGCCATCGGGAAACATTCAGTGAGTACGAGGAGGATGACTAAACGATCAAGATGGGAAAGGGGTGAGATCGAGCGCCCTTCTCCAGCGGGCAGCCAAGGCCCCAACGATGTGGCGTGCTGGTAGATAGCCAGTGTCACCCCCGAGGGACCTACACGAATTCTCCAAACATTTATTCATGAATGGACTTTTGCTATACACTCACATGTTTCAATGTATTCAATATATAATCAATGCCAATACCAATTTTCAGTATTACTGTGTTTGGTTATCATTCTGTATCAGCAACTACATTCAACTGCAATAGCCATACAAGAGTTCAGCAACAGCTTACAGTCAAGAGTATATCATACTATCATACTCATACTCATACTCATCTGTGAAATCAGTACAAGTGTTAATTGACTATGTATGAATGGAATATGGTTTATTCGACGGGCCAGAGATGGTGATCGCTACGGGGTCGAGTCAGGAATTTTTTGACCAAGTAAAGTCACCTTGGTTTTTTCGCCTGACTCCTGACACATAACATCTGATATAGATCCGTAATGATACAATTAATTTTTTTATTGAAGTTAAAACTCCAATAAGGGGGGAATGATGGTGTTTGACATTGTATTGAAGAATGAATGTCACATATTACTGTTCTGTGTCTACGTGTCAACGTGGCTGTGGGATGTCTCTCAGGCCTTAGAATCAGAGAAGCAGATATTATTTCCAGATTCGTGGTAGATTAAGACAACTCCTTGATAATATGATGTAATGAGCTGCGATATGGCCAAGAAGGGGAGGTCGGATGGGGCTGTATAAAAACATTAAGTCAGAGAAGACAGCCAGCTTTTTCTCTGCTTTCCTCTCTGCTCTAAACTGGTCAGACAATTGCCTGAAGGTCATCCCCTGGGGACTTAGAGGTTTGTAGCTATATCAATGATTGATTATTGACTTTGTTATACCTTTATAAATAAATGATTAACCTTTATATCTGGTTTTGATATTATTTTGTTGTCCTACGGGGAATCACTGGAAAAGACGAGCGACAACACAAGTCACACAAATAACGCTAGCCTAGTGACAGGACTAAAGAGACACAGAGGACAAGTGGTGGTGGTGGACTGGGACAGAGTGATCCCAGCCGACGAGCTTCTCCAAGGTGTTCAGTTTTATAGGGGCGGCTGTGGTTCAGTTGGTAGAGTGGGTGGCCCAATGACCGAGAGAAGACACTGAACCCTGTATGAGTGTGTGTGAATGGGTGAATGAGAAGGTGGAAAAGAACTATATAAATGCAGTCCATTTACAGAAGGCGGCTCAATCAAGTGGCAGGAGTCTGATTGGTTGGAGCAGGAACAGGATGGAAAAGGGAGAGGTGGGAGCCAATCAGAACAGGGAAGGGGCCAGAGGGATGGACTTTTGTTTTCCCAGTGACTTCCAAGGACAAACCACGGCACGGCTCCGAGCAGCAGGTTTTACAAATAAGACATAACACATCAGCACAGCAGAGAATCACGAGGAGGCATGACCAACGAACCAGATAAGGGCGGGGCCTGTAACAGAAACAATAAAACACAAACATCACCTGTGTATATTTTAATGCTCTGTTCAAAATGGATGATAATGATGTGGCTGAAAAATTAACATTTAACGACACTAATAACTTAATAAACTATACTTCTAACTATTCATTCCTGTCCTTCCAACACAAGCCAAATAAATAAAATAGATCAAATAAAACCAAACTGGAACCAAAAATGTGAATGAACACAGAAACAAAACACATTTATACAGTTAACACTTAAACTCACCTCAAATAAGTAGAAAACAACAAGAGAAAAAACAACAGCACAGAGCAGTGATGGTGTCAATAAAAACTGATGTTAAATATTTAAACAGAATATTAATGTAGAATTAACAGCATCCATCTTTTTAAGATATATATATATATATATATATATATATATATATATATATATATATATACACACACACACAGGTACTTCTACTGACCACAGACCCAGCGAACAAATGATCCAAGTTAAGAAAAACCTTTACCTCAATTTTTCGTCTCTGAATATGAAAGAAAATTCAACTTACGAAAGGAAACTGAAAACTCCCAGAAATAAATACAGTACTGTATGTACAATACTATAGTACACATAAATACAGTACTGTATGTTCAGTACTATAGTACACATAAATACAGTACTGTACGTATCATCTCATTGGCTCTGAGGGAGCTACCCATGATGCTTTTGGTGACCTTTGACCCTCATTCATCTCAGAGTTCCTGTTGTTTCCTCAGTTTTTCTCAGTGTGTTTATTTAAACTTTATTACAGTACCTATTATAAAATGACAGTAAACAGGTCGATGGTGTCGCCCTGTTTGTCTGTGTCTCCATGGTAACATAGACACTTGAACGGTCATGAGTCATTCCATGTCAAATCACCCAATTTTTTGGACAAATTTAACCCTTCCCCTCAGATTTTGCTAAAACTTTATCCTAGGGGTAAGTCTGGCAGGAAAAGATGATTTTCAAATTTTTATGTTAATCGGACAAACCGTTTCCGAGATATGGCCGCCCAACATTCTGCCGATTTTAGACAATGCCGACATTATTCAAACTGCAATAACTTCTGAACTACTTGTCCAATTTATGTGTCATTCTGTCAGAAACCTTTTACGGAATCCAAATCTGAAATCAAATTCAACATCACCTTTTCACATAATAACTATTTACTTGCTCAGTCTTGGAAAATATTAACATATATTTCAGGTCAGTGTATTTTTGAACTGTCCTGAAGCTCTAACAAAAAATATTACACATGTGATTTTTACATATTATTTGCAGACTATGAAGGGCTATGAAATTGACCAAAATTTATGTCACAGTCACATGATCCACAAGGTCAAATATTTGATTTCAAGGTCATTACATGAAAACGTGGTCAGATGTTGAGAGAATGACACCTATTTCATGAAAATTGGACCAGTATTTCAGAAGTTATTGCAGTTTGAATAATGGTGGAGATTGGAGAATCATCTTTTCCTGCCAGACTTACCCCCCGAGGACAAAGTTTTAGCAAAATCTGAGAGGGTAGGGTGTCATGTGGTGCATTAAAAGTGGAGAGGCTGGGCGAGGCATCCAGGGGGCAGGCCAGAGGACCACAGAGGATGGCTACTCTGCAGCCTACCCTGGCTTCCCCGAGCCATCCCAGACCTACCCCCAAGGTGTGAATGTGTGTGGTGCATTAAAAAGAAAGTAGAGAGCAGGGGAGGCAAGCAAGAGGGTGATGGGGAAGAGACAAGGCCGTAGAGCCTTGCCCTCTGTCCCACCACAGAGTCCATCACTCCCACCCCCCACCTGCTCTCAAGGCCCTAACTGCTGTGTCTGTATATGTGCCTAAGGGTAGCTATATACAGTGAGGTGTGAAGTGCACAGTAAGTGGCAGTCTGGTGTGGGTCCGGCCCATGAGGGCAGAGCAGCGGGGGAGACAGGTAGTGAGACCACTGGTACTGATGCAGAGGGCCCCCAGAGCCCCGAGGCAAGAGGCCAAGGTGGGTCCACCCGAACCCGACCGGCCCAGCCAGCACCAAAACTCCCAGAAGTCACAGCGCTAGACCAGCGCCCCAGCAGACGCCATAGTCCCACCACAGACCAGCCGCATGCAGCATCCCGCCCAGGAGGGAGGGCCAGGCCGCACCACCAGGAAGCGAGGGCCATGAGCCCCCATGCCCACCCCAGAGCCGGCACGTCCGGGACGCAGGGCGCCCGCCCCGCAGCACCACCGAAACCCCACCCACCCCACAACTCCCCAGGACAGCCCCAGGCCCGGACAGAAGCCCCCAGCCAGCAGAAGCTAATCTTCAGTGGCGGCACACAGGCAAGCTCAAAGGCCTGTGCCCGGATTAGCCAGAGCCACCCCCCCAGAGAGACCACCCGGCCCCCATGCCAGTCCCCCAGAGGAGGGCCCCCAGCCCCCCCAAGGGGAGGGAGAGGGACGAGGATGAGCGGCCAGGTGGGAGAGGAGAGAGGAGGAGGGAAGCAGAGCAGGAAGGGACGGGGGGTGACCGGAGGGCCGACCCACCCCAAAACCCAGGGCCAGCCAGGGTGCCCCAGAAGAGACCAGCCGCCGACACCCCCAAGGCCCCGGGAGAGCGCACAGACCCAGCAGGTCCAGGGCTCAAAGGGAGAGACACCGGGGACAACCACCCCCAGGCAGAGGGGCCCAAGCCACGCTGGCCCCGCAGAGCCACAGAGCGACCCCAAGAGCAGTAGGGAAGGGACACCCCCAGTGCATGCACACAACCTTGAGGTCCATGGTGCCATCCTACTTAAAAAGGTAGAGGGTTATGAAGTCAGACCATACACACAGACAGAATAATAATTACAATTTTATTAGTGAAATGACATACGCTCACATAGAAGCGGAGGCTATAGATTAATATTTATAGATTTAATAAATGGAGACCATTTTTCTTTGAAGGAGTCCAATAGTTTTTTTCTAATAGCAGATATTCTCTCTAGTCAAATGTATTCTGTGAGGAGGTTCAGCCAATGGATGATGTTGAGGACTTTCTTATCTTTCCACTTAACTAAAATAGTTTTCTTGGCGACGGCGATAGCTGTAAGTGTGGGCTGGATATGAATATGTGGAAGTTTGTGTTAGATCACCAACTAGGCAAACATTTGGGGAATGCAGAATCCCACAGTCCAAAATATTGGAGAGTTTCTGTGTGATTGTTACCCAGAATTAATAGACGGGTGTACAAAGCCACAGAGCGTCAAAGTAAGTGTCCGTCATGTTTTGGGTTCATTGCGTACATGTGTGTGAGCGAGAGAAGCCCATTTTATACACTTTATATTGTGTTATATGTGTTTGTGAAGCACCTTAAATTGAATCAATTGTAAGTTTGTGTTTTTAGTTATTTTAAATGTATTTTCACAGATCTGGGTCCAAAAAAAAGAGTCAAAACATTTAGTTAAGTCTTTTTCCCATTTCTGAGTTGGAAGGTGTATAGAGTGTGTCTTTGAGAGTAAACTCTACATTTTTAAGAGATTCTTTTTATTTCTTGGAGACAGTTTCACAGTGTATTTAACAAATTCAGGTGGCTGTAGGTGCGTTGGCTGTAAAGTATTCTGAAGCGACAGAATTCTATTTATAATCGTCTTCTTTACCTGTAGGTACTGAAGAAAATGTCCATTTGTTATTTCAAATGTTTGGAATAAGTTTATATTTGTCCTAAATGTGTTGTCATCCAGAAGGTGATGGAGGTGAGTGACTCCTCTCTCTGCTCATGTGATGAAATAAAGATCTATTTTATTGTTTGTAAAATCAGGGTTGTGCCAGGTTGGGGAGAGTAAAGTGGGTTTTAATTGGGAGCTTGTGATTTCCAGTGCTTTCCACCAAGCAGACAAGGTGGAAGTGATCATAGGGTTCTTGAAGCAGGAATGATGTTTAAGTAAGTAAGTAAAATAGTATTTCTATAGCACCCTTCACAGTACAGGTACACAGAGTGCTTTACAAACCAGACAATAAAAACAACAAACACAAATATAAAATAGAAAGAAATAGAGGAGAGAGGCTAACAATTAAACACTAGTTTAAAAAAGTACGTTTTAAGTTGAGTCTTAAAAATGTCTGTTGTCGGAGCCGTTCTCAGACTTAGGGGGAGTTCATTCCACAGCTTTGGGGTCGTCGCCTCAAATGATCTGACCCCCTTTGTTTTTAACCGGGTCCTGGGTACTGAGAGGAGAGCCAGGTCAGAGGATCTCAGGGCACGGGTTGTGTTGGTGAATGAGGTCCTGGATGTAACTGTGGGCGTGGCCATGAACAGCTTTATATGTGCTTTGTATTTAAGGGCGGAGGTGATAAAGGGAAGGTCAGAGATTTTGATCTGGTTACAATCTAACTGTTCTAGTTCTAGCCAGGAGTTCTATTTTTCATGTGGATGTATCCATTTGGTGAGATATTGTATTTGGTTGGATAAATAATAATATATGAAGTTGGGAACCTCCAGTCCCCCTTCAGATTTATTCTTCTGGAGGGTAGTCAAACTGATTTTAGCCTTTTTATTCTTTGAGTAGAATTTACCGATAGCAGAGTCTAACGATTGGAACCACTTTGATGTGGGTTTAAATGGAATCATGGAGAAGAGATAGTTGATTTTCGGTGATATTTTCATTTTGACTGTCGCTATACGTCCCAGAAGGGAGATGGGGAGGTTGTTCCAACACCTCATCACAGACTTTGTCCAAAAGTGGAGTGAAGTTCAGCTGAACTAATTCTGAGAGTTTGGAGGAAATATTTATGCCCAGATATCTGATATTGTCAGTAGGAAAAGAATAATGCGAGTTTTGAACTGCGGGATTCCACGAGTTTTCTGTTAAAGGTAATATAATTGATTTTGACCAGTTGATGGAATAGTCTGAAAGACGCGAGAAGGTTGTGATGAGGTTAAATACTTCCTTTACTGAAGTTTTAGCTTCTTTTAGATAAAGTAAAATGTCATCTGCGTATAGGTTAATTTTATGTTCCGACTCTAGAGTGAAGATACCTTTGATATCTGTGTTCTGACGTACAGCTGTTGTTAATGGTTCGATAAAGATCGCAAACAGTACGGTAGAGAGTGGACATCCTTGTCTCGTCCCTCTTTGCAGACTGAAGTTTTGTGAAGTGATCCCATTAGTGGTGACTGTAGCCTTGGGTGAGTTGTACACAGTTGATACCCACTGGATAAACGATTCTCTGAAGCCAAATTTGTGGAGCACAGCAAAGAGAAAGGACCAATTAACCCCTTAAGCCCCCTTAATTCATCTATATCTTGTTCTGGCGAGCGATAAGGCAGCCATGTTTGTAGGCGTTTGAAAGAGGAGATTCTCCTGAATCCAGTGACACCTCACATTCCATGAACTACATTTCCTTATGGACAGGAAATGCATGCGTAAAAGGTGAAAGGTTGGCATTGTTGCGCATGTCGGGCGCATGCACGGGACCAGCCTGGGGCAGACACGCTGCAGCAGAGTAGAGCAGAGTGCTAGACATCTGTGTACCGGTTATAGTTATATTTACTGACTTTACTCTTAGTTTTAAGTCATTTTAGAGAGTTTTAGTGAGTAACAGTGAGTGACAGTGTATTTTCCCGACTGTTACTGGTAAGCTTTGTGAAGTGTTAGCTGTTAGCCGCGTGCTAACATGTAAACAACAGAGACACTACAGAGAAGCAGCTGAATGTTCAACATCTGACTGAGATCTTACTGTGGATATGAACTCAAAACAGGATGAACATCTACCCAGTAAGTTGTTGTATCTTACTGATATCTGTTTTACAAACTAATAGTAATAATAATAACAATAATACTACATTTTATACTATACACATGCAAACACTGTTGACTATAGTAGTATTTTTTCAGTCTCATTTCTCATTGTATTGTTATTTCTACACATAAGTAGATAAGTTTATAATTAATCGATGATTGTTTGAGGATTTATTCACTTTCTCTGTCAAAAATAAATAACATTCTATCATTTCATGAGAAGGAAAAAGTCTCAAATCATGATTGTCTTCATTTTTCCTAGGTAGGAGGATGACACACACAAATAAAAGTGCTTTTTGCAGAAACACATGGACCAGTTCAGTCTGCTGCCAGCCCCCCCAACCTAATGATAAACCAGCCCCCACCTGATGATAACACATGGACATTTTTGGACTTTATTGCAATTGTTTGTGTTTTGAATGTTTTTATTAGTTATTTTGTTTAGTAAATTTGCACTAATTTTGATATTTATATTTATTCTAATTGAATTTATCATATATTTTTGCACATTTGTTCAACTTTATATTTTACTTTTACTAAAGTGTATTATTATTATTATTATTATTATTATTATTATTATTATTATTATTATTATTATTGATATATTATTATATTGTTTGGAGTAAGTTCTTAATAAAACTACTCCATTTGGAGACAAAATAATCCATGTTTATATGGTTTTATTCATTTTAGTTGTGCACAAAGGTAGAAGTTGATGAAACACAAGGTAAATTTCATTTCTAAAAGCTCTAGTAGACAGTAATAGACTTCTGTAATGGATATGAGTTGTATTTTCCAAACAGATTTTACTGGAAAATTAAAATAATGTATTTGGAACAGTTTGGCACAACAGTGTGCCAAACTGTGCCAAATGCACTGTCCGCCTGGTGTTATCTGGACTTAAACCTTTCTGGAGGCTTTGTCCTTTGCTCTAATTCTATCAACTTTTGTTCCTGTGTTGGAAAGGAGTTACTGAAGGTGATCAATAGTGTCTATATTCATGGAATCATTGTTAGCAGGGTGTTTTCTTTTGTCAAAAAAATAATAAATTCAGGCGAGACCAAAAAATTCTAATTTATCTTTTAGTTTATTCCAGTTTATTCAGTCATAGTAGTAGCTACACTATTTTAGACAATGGGAATAGATTGTGTGAAGCCTGTAGATGTCCATAGATACAAAGAACATCCATATAAACCTTAGGATTGTGGAGCAATTCTTCATTTACTTTGGCTATGTTTTTTTAGGCGTTTTTTTCTGAAAATAGCCTCAGGGTGGAAGAGGTTAACTTTGTCAAAGGCTTTTTCTGCGTCCAGTGACATAACAACTTTTTTGTTGTGGCGTTGCGTCAAAGAGATGAGATTTAGAAGTCTTCTGATATTGTTGGTGGAGTGTCTGCCTTTTATAAATCCTGTTTGATCGCTGTGGATTATTGACGGGATGATTTCCTCCAGCCTAGAGGTGAGAGCTTTTGAGATAATTTTGATGTCGGTGTTGATTAGTGACAGAGGTCGATAGCTAGAAGGAAGGGTAGGATCTTTGTCTGGTTTCAATAATTTAATTGCAGCTGTATTCATGTGTGGACTGATATAACCATTATTTTTTTTATCTGTGTCACTGTCCTGAAGAAAAGGGGTGCTAACATTGACCAAAAAGGTTTAAGAAATTCAGCAGGGAAACCATGCGGGCCATGTGGGCCAGGTGCCTTACCTGCTGTCATACTGTCTAATGAACACTGCAGTTCTTTCATAGTTAATGGAGCATCTAATATGTCTCTGTCATTTGACGTTAGTTTGGGCATGTTTAAGTAGTTGAGAATATTATAAATATCTTCCATGTTTGGGTTAGCAGCTGCTGAGTATAAACTCTGGTAATAATTATAGAAGGTTTGGTTGATTTCCTGAAGTGACTGAGTATATTTTCCTGAAGTGCCCTTATGAAGGATTTTTCTTTATTGCACTGGAGTTGGTTCGCCAGAAATTTTCCTGATTTATTATTGTGTTTGAAATCATTCCATCTTAGTTGTTGTAATAAAAACTCTGTTTTCTTGGATAGGATATTATCGAGGTTTAGTTTTGCATTTTGTAGTTCGGACCATAATTGATCACTTGAGTTTATTGCATAATTCTCTGTTTAATTCTTGTTTAATTTTTTCTTCAACATCTTTCTCTGTTTGTAGATCTTTCTTTTTCTTGTATGAGGAGTACGGTATTATTTTACCTCTGATTACAGCCTTCCCAGTTTCCCAAAGTAAAGATGGAGACAAGTCATGAGAGTCATTATTTTTTAGAAAGTCCGCCCACTCATTCCTTATTTACTCGATCAAATTCTGGGTCTTTGAGTAGAGAAATGTTGAGGCGCCAAGTCTGAGGAGGTTTAGGGATGGAATCAGTTTGCAGGCTGACAGATATTGGTGCGTGGTCGCTGATAACAGTTGGGTGGATTTTAGTGGTAACTTTAAATGCTATAGTTATTTAAGAGAAAAAAGTCAATTCTTGAAAATGTTTTGTGTACTGCAGAAAAAACGTATAGTCCCTCTTTGTTGTGTTTTTGAGTCTCCACACGTCGTCTAGTCCAAAATCTTTCATATAATCCTGTATGACTTTAACTGATTGTGATTGTTTTACATGTATTGGACTATCAACATTAGTCAAAAAACGATTGATGAATTTTGATCAGATTTTCAGAAAATGCACAGTCATTTATAAATCAGACATAGCTTTTAAATGTCAGTGAACTTACATCAATGAACCTTGGTGAGTTAGTTAACCATATGCTATAGACAAGTTTACACCACAAACCCTGGGCGGTGCCATTACCATCCACATATGTAAGTTAGTTCCCCCGCAAGATACGAACAGACTTCGATTGCTAATGTTTGTGAGCTATAATGTCCTGGGAACATAGAATAAAATTAAACAGCTGTAAAACACAGGATGATGTTGAGGTGTTAGATGAATGAATGAATGAATGAATGAATGACCTTTATTTATATAGCATCCTCAGCACGAGTGCTTTACATCAGCAAAGAAAGAGAAAAAACAGGATAAAACAAAATAGGGACTACAATAGTCCACAGTCAATACAGTAAAAAACACAGCATATAAAAGACAGTATACAAACAGTAAAAACACATTATGGAACAGTACAAGAAACAGTCAAGGACAATACAAAAAACAGTATAAACGACATTAGATCATAGGTAGACACTAAGAGGATGGGGTTCTATCCGTCTGTCTGTGTTCATTTAACTGTTACTATGACAACCTGCTAACAATGTATTATTCCTTCCATACACCGTACCTGTGAATAGTTTAATCCCAGTAGCTGTTGAGTCCTTACAGTGTCAGGGACCAGACAGAATTCGGACCACAAAAGCTTCACCATTTAACACAGTTTATTGGAGGTTTTGGTTGTGGCAGTCAAAGGTTTGGTGACCACGTGTGGAGTGGTCTCCCATCCAGATACAGGCCAGGCCCAAACCTGCTTAGCTTTGGTGATTAGGTGAGGTCTGGTGTGTTGGTGTCACGGGGCATTGGTGTGTGTTTGTTCCCCGGTGGTCGAGTGGCGTCTGGGGTTGGTAGATCATGCTCACTCACCACGATTCTGGAAATCCTGGGGGGGAAACACACACACAACAGCGGGAGGGGTGAAAGTACCGTCAAGGGATAGGCAAAAAATCTTAGTCAGAGAACGGAAAGGCAGGTTGAGTTTACCGGAGCTGGAGATCAGAGGCATAGTCAAAACAGGTTCTGGTTCTGGTTTAAATTTAGGCAGAAGATTCCGGTTCAGGTTCAGGCTTTTCAGGTTGGAGTCAGAGACGTGAAGGTTCAGACAGGTAACAGGCGTTGGTTTGCTGACGTTCTGACA
This sequence comes from Siphamia tubifer, assembly GCA_020466265.1. Lineage (NCBI taxonomy): Eukaryota > Metazoa > Chordata > Actinopteri > Kurtiformes > Apogonidae > Siphamia > Siphamia tubifer. The sequence goes on from CM035797.1 coordinate 1,449,453, forward strand.
AAGGTGGACTGGAAGACTGGGGTTTATATACAGAGGTTGATTAGGAGAGAATGCATTACAGCTGGAAGGTTAATGAGGGAGCACAGGTGTGGAAAATTAGACAGGAGCAGGGAACAGAGAGAGAGTCCACGACATCCAGTTCTCATTAGATCATCCACAGACTGAACACCGTCCATCATCTTTGGTTAAACTCTTTTGTTTAAATAACTCTGTTGGAGTCAGAGGGAGAGAGTGTGTATGCCAAGTGTTGAGTGGAAAAACCAACATTGTAAAAAAACATAGTACCTTGTATAGTAGTGACATGTGTGACGTTTCTAAAAAATCTAACAGTTTGACAATCAGTTTAAAATTCAGTGAATAATTCCACTTTTAGATTCATCAGTAGCTCTTTCCTTCATACAGGTCTATACACCGCTGCCTCCACTGGACCCGAGTCAAGACAGCGGCGCTGTGGGACGCCTCAGAAAGTCTATGTATATATGTCTATGGTCCACACCACAGCTGAGTCACAACCTCCACTCACTGGAGTCTCTTACTAACCCACATAAAAGCTAACCCACATAAAAGCTAACGTCATCATGAACAACTGCTCTGTCTATGACACATTCATATTTATTATTAAACACTATCAGATGTGAATTTCAAAATGGAATCAGAATTTAGCTTCACTCACTTCATTCACTCCCATTCTATTTTTTTGCGAGCTAAGCACCCATGCTTAGCTTCCCTATTTGGGGAAACTAAGAGGGTCACCCTAACACCTGAAGAGATGACCATGGAGAAAATGATCTACAGTCCAGTGGACATGTGTCTGTGGTTGTTAACATTCATTTTAGAGTTTGTGAATATTTATTTTATGTTCAACTACAACCAAAGATTCATGCATTTCCCAGACAAATACAGAATAGTTTCCTGTGAATACACTTTATTTTGTACCAAAAATCACTTCAGACATCTGTAGTCAATAAAAATGTAACAGTGTTAATTATGATATAAATGTTAGATGTTATCTGATAGATAGTAAAGTGATTTTTATTGGTTTTATTAGTTGAATAAATTAACAGGGATAAATAACCTAGACAGACAGACAGACAGACAGACAGACAGACAGACAGACAGACAGACAGAGAGTAAAAAGGTTAACAAAATTAAGAAAAAAAAGAAAAAGCAAGCATCAAAACAAGTAAAGATAAAACATAAGCAGCACAATTTGTAATGAATGAAATTAGACAAAATTAATAATAATTAAATAAAACATATTAAATGAAGACAAATAATAGATGGCTGTTTTGTGTGTCCCTAAGCTAACAGTTGATGGTAAGCATCATCGTGCTAGCCCAACCCCCCCCCCCCCCCGCCAGCAAATGTAATGTGCTACTGTAGTAATCTATTTACTGGTCGACCAATCACAGTGAAGTCAAAGGGCGGGCCTAACAAAGTGACTCTGCAACGAGAGAAACAAGCGTAAACAACCGTAGAACAACAACAACAGGTGTAGATTTACTTTTATCACAGATGAGTGACAAATGTGAGAAAACATCAACAATCTTTAAATTGTTTTTACAGAAGTAACAGAACCTTAGAACCTACTGGTGTATGAGTGTGTGTGAATGGGTGAATGTGAGCCTAATGTAAAGAGCTTTGAACCATGAAGGTGGAACAACTATAAAAGTGAAGAACATTTAACATTTACAGAGAGATTTGAAAGACAACCTTTTAGCCCCGCCTCCCCCACCACCAGACCCATACATGTAGCTCTGCTAGGCTAAGCCAAAGGCTTCCATTTCTGGTGTGTTCATGAAGTGCTCATGATGTGTCTGAGGGGAAAAAAGAATACAAATGGAAAATCAACACACGTTTGTTTCCATTTTCATCAATTACTTTAAATAGCCAATTAGTGATGTGAACAACAGCTGGCTGTGGTGTTCAGCTGCAGCAGAGGATTGATCTGTTTTACTGCTGGAGCTGATGGAAGAGGAATACTCTATATATACACCAACACTTTCCCTTAATATTCACCATAGGTTTAACCTCCTCAGTTCTGTCTTAGGGACAAGACTTTCACAGCTTTCGTGAAGATGAATAAATAAATAAATGTAAAGGACATTCCAATTTTGACTTTTTATCTTTTTGGTTTTTTAATAGGATATGTTGACGGTGCATGACTGAACCCAAGCCCAGGATTTAGATCTGCATGATGCCAGAGCATTAGCAGCATTAACAGTAGCAGTTTTAGCAGCAGCAGCACCAGCAGCATTAGCATTAGCAGCAGCTTTAGCATTAGCAGAATTAGTAGCAGCAGCATTAGCAGCAGCATCAAGTATATATTCACAATTAAGATTACGAAACTAAGTTGACAGATATTGACATAAATAAAAGTGACGAAATGCAATAGAATAGAATGACATTGTGTGACTTTAAATAAGTGTTAGATAAACTCACTGTTTCATATAAGACACCAACCAAACAATAACAAAACAAACTATCCTTTGAAAATGAACTTAAGAGATCGTTTGTATTTTTGGGAACATTCAAAACAGTAAGAGTCAAAACAGTAGCAGTCAAAACAGTGACAGCCAAAACAGTAACAGTCAAAACAGTAGCAGTCAAAAAAGTGACAGCCAAAACAGTAACAGTCAAAACAGTAACAGTCAAAACAGTAACAGTCAAAACAGTAACAGTCAAAACAGTAGCAGTCAAAACAGTAACAGCCAAAACAGTAGCAGGCAAAACAGCAACAGCCAAAACAGTAGCAGTCAAAACAGTGACAGCCAAAGCAGTAACAGTCAAAACAGTAACAGTCAAAACAGTAGCAGTCAAAACAGTAACAGTCAAAATAGTAACACTCCAAACAGTAACAGTCAAAACAGTAGCAGTCAAAACAGTAAATGTCAAAACAGTAATAGTCAAAACAGTGACAGCCAAAACAGTAACAGTCAAAACAGTAACAGTCAAAACAGTAACAGTCAAAACAGTAGCAGTCAAAACAGTAACAGCCAAAACAGTAACAGTCAAAACAGTAACAGTCAAAACAGTAGCAGTCAAAACAGTAGCAGTCAAAACAGTAACAGTTAAAACATTAGCAGTCAAAACAGTAGCAGTCAAAACAGTGACAGTCAAAACGGTATCAGTCAAAACAGTAACAGTCAAAACAGTAAATGTCAAAACAGTAGCAGTCAAAACAGTGACAGCCAAAAATGTAACAGTCAAAACAGTAACAGTCCAAACAGTAACAGTCAAAACAGTAGCAGTCAAAACAGTTACAGTCAAAACCGTTACAGCCAAAACAGTAACATCCAAAACAGTACCAGTCAAAACAGTAACAGTCAAAACAGTTACAGCCAAAACAGTAACATCCAAAACAGTAGCAGTCAAAACAGTAACAGTCAAAACAGTGACAGCCAAAACAGTAACAGTCAAAACAGTAGCAGTCAAAACAGTGACAGCCAAAACAGTAACAGTCAAAACAGTAGCAGTCAAAACAGTAACAGTCAAAACAGTAGCAGTCAAAACAGTGACAGCCAAAACAGTTATAGTCCAAACAGTAACAGTCAAAACAGTAAATGTCAAAACAGTAACAGTCAAAACAGTAGCAGTCAAAACAGTGACAGCCAAAACAGTTATAGTCAAAACAGTAGCAGTCAAAACAGTGACAGCCAAAAATGTAACAGTCAAAACAGTAACAGTCCAAACAGTAACAGTCAAAACAGTAGCAGTCAAAACAGTTACAGTCAAAACAGTTACAGCCAAAACAGTAACATCCAAAACAGTACCAGTCAAAACAGTAACAGTCAAAACAGTTACAGCCAAAACAGTAACAGTCAAAACAGTTACAGTCAAAACAGTAACAGTCAAAACAGTAGCAGTCAAAACAGTGACAGTCAAAACAGTATCAGTCAAAACAGTAACAGTCAAAACAGTAACAGTTAAAACATTAGCAGTCAAAACAGTGACAGTCAAAACAGTATCAGTCAAAACAGTAACAGTCAAAACAGTGACAGCCAAAACAGTAACAGTCAAAACAGTAACAGTCAAAACAGTAAATGTCAAAACAGTAGCAGCCAAAACAGTAACAGTCAAAACAGTAACAGTCAAAACAGTAACAGTCAAAACAGTAGCAGTCAAAACAGTTACAGTCAAAACAGTTACAGCCAAAACAGTAACATCCAAAACAGTACCAGTCAAAACAGTAACAGTCAAAACAGTTACAGCCAAAACAGTTACAGTCAAAACAGTAACAGTCAAAACAGTAGCAGTCAAAACAGTAACAGTCAAAACAGTAACAGTCAAAACAGTAACAGTCAAAACAGTAGCAGTCAAAACAGTTACAGTCAAAACAGTTACAGTCAAAACAGTTACAGCCAAAACAGTAACATCCAAAACAGTACCAGTCAAAACAGTAACAGTCAAAACAGTTACAGCCAAAACAGTAACAGTCAAAACAGTTACAGTCAAAACAGTAACAGTCAAAACAGTAGCAGTCAAAACAGTGACAGTTAAAACAGTAACAGTCAAAACAGTAACATCCAAAACAGTACCAGTCAAAACAGTAACAGTCAAAACAGTAACAGTCAAAACAGTAACAGTCAAAACAGTAGCAGTCAAAACAGTTACAGTCAAAACAGTTACAGCCAAAACAGTAACATCCAAAACAGTACCAGTCAAAACAGTAACAGTCAAAACAGTTACAGCCAAAACAGTAACAGTCAAAACAGTGACAGTCAAAACAGTATCAGTCAAAACAGTAACAGTCAAAACAGTGACAGCCAAAACAGTAACAGTCAAAACAGTAACAGTCAAAACAGTAAATGTCAAAACAGTAGCAGTCAAAACAGTGACAGCCAAAAATGTAACATCATCATCATCATCATCATCGGGTCGACCTAGGTCGGCATTGCATGACACGCTTTCTCCAGTCCTCTTTGTTCGACATGGCGTTATCAAGCTCCTGTGGATTACATCCTGTGTCATCCGCCAGTTGGTCAATGTATGATCTTACAGGTCGTCCAGGTTTTTGTTTTCCGTGAGTTGGAGTCCAGAGGAGGACGTCGCTAGCGAGTTCATTCTTGTTCCTCCAGACGTGGCCGGCGAATCTCATTCGTTGTGTTCTGATGGTTTGGCTTATAGGTGGTGTGTTGCCATATAGTTCTTCGTTCGTCGTGTGTTCTTTCCAGGACACATTCAGAGCTGCTCGAAGCATTCGTGTGTATGTGCCATCGAGTTTGTCTTCTAAGCTTGTTGTGAGTGTCCAGGCAGTAGAGCCGTAGAGAAGCACTGACTCAACCGCTGCGCGGAAGAAGTTTTTCTTCAGGTTCTTAGGTAGGTTAGATTTCCAAATTTTGTCAAGCTGGTTTAGCGCTCCCCAGGCTTTTCCAATTCTTATCTCGATATCCCTTTTAGTTGATGCGATGTAACTGCCGAGATATTTGAAGTCTTCGACAACTTTAAGGAGGTTGCCATTGAGGTCGCGTATTTCAAAGGTGATATTTTCAATGTTGATGATGATATATTCTGTCTTCTTGGCGTTGATGTAGAGGCCTATCTCACTAGCTGCTTCTTCGATTTTGTGTAGGAGTTTCATTGCATCCTGGATGTTGTTCGTCAGAACTGCGAGATCGTCAGCATAGTCGACGTCTGTGATGTTAACCGATTTGTGTCTGTGGCTTCTTTGGGGTTTCAGTGTGAAACCGAGTTCTGGATTTTCATCTAGGGCTTTCTTGAGCACGTAATCGAGGCAAATGATGAAGAGATAGGGTGCTAGTGTATCACCTTGAAGTACTCCTGCGATGATGTCAAAGAAGTCTGTGTCGCCATCAGGAGATCTAACCATTGATCTTGTGTTGCGGTAGAGCATCATGATTGCATTTACAGTCTCTTCAGGAATACCATAGGCGAGGAGAATCTCTTTCATTTTCCCCCGATGGATGGAATCGAAGGCTTTGGAGAAATCGATGAAGAGCATGACGAGAGGAAGGTTTTTCCTCTTTGCTTCCTCGAGGATGCGTCTGATGGTGAGAATTTGTCCGATGGTCGACCTTCCCAATCTGAAGCCGTTTTGGTTTTTCCTCAGCACTTTCTCAATAGCTGGTCTAATTCTATTGAGTAGCATCAGGTTGTAGATCTTGGCTGCGATTGCAGTCAGGGTGATGCCGCGGTAGTTAGCTATGTAACCTAGGTCTCCTTTCTTGGGGAAGGGAAGTAGGCAGCCGTCGACCCATGATTCGATCTCTCTTTGTTCATAGACGTCATTTGTGAAACCGAGGAGGATCTCTCTTATTTCTTCATTCTTCCAGACTTCCGGTGGAATGTCATCAAGACCACAAGATTTTCCATATTGTACTTGTTTTTGGGCTTTGATAAGTTCTTTCATTTCAAACCGTCCAGTTTTGATGTTGAGTAGGGTCGATACCACCGGTGTTATTGGAGTGTCTTTGATCTTAGGTGCAGTTCCAAGGAGGTCTTCGAAGTGTTTTTTCCAGAGTTTAAGTCTTTCTTCTTCGCTAGAAGCTTTCAGTTTTGCAGTGTTGGCACTCTTTCTTCCACTGATTTCATTCACTGTTTTCCATGCAACGGCTGACTTCTTGTTGCTGGCTGCTTTCTCGATGTCGTCGATCTTATTTTGAAGAAATTCAGCTTGTTCTTTCTCATAGGTGGCGTTGAGTTTAGCTTGGGCTTCTTTGAGTTTTGTCTTATTTTCATTGCTTGGATTGGCACTGTTTGTTTTGGCTGCTTCTTGAACCTCTTTCCGCATTCTCCCAATCTCTTCAGACTCCCAGTTGTTTCTTTTCTTTGACTTTACATTGGGAGGAATGCATTCATTTGCTGTTGCTGAGCAGGCAGAAATGAATTTCTTGTATCTAACTGTTGCAGATTCTTGTGTTCCATCGTCCTGTAGTGCTGCATACCTGTTTTTGAGGCTGACAAAGAATTGTTTGGAAATTTCATTGTCATGTTTCAGGTAGGTCCAATCATGTCTGGTTGTGCTGGCTGATTTCTTTTTGTTGGCTCTGAGAGTTAGGCGAACCTTTGCAGTGACTATCCGGTGGTCGGAACCGACAGTGATGAAAGAGTTGAAGGCTCGACAGTTTTTGGCGCTGTTTTGCCATTTTTTGTTGATTATGATATAATCCAGTTGAGCCTTTGTGCCATTTGGTGAGTCGTGTGTCCACAGTTGTCCTGGTCGTCTTTGGAACTTTGTATTGAGGCAGAGTAGTTTGTTTTCCGAGAGGAAGTCCTTCAGCATTACACCATTTCTGTTGGTGGTGGGATGGTATGCATGTTTGAATCCATCATGTTGACCTAGGTGTGCGTTGAAGTCTCCGCCTATGATAAGGATGTTATGCTTGGGTAGCTGCCTTGTGACTGATGATAAGTCAGTGTAGAACTTCTCGACTTCGGTTACATCTGATACGTTGGTGGGGCTGTAGCAGCAAATAACTGTTGTCTGAGGATTTCCATTAAAGGTGGCTACCATAATCCGTGGGGAAATCTTCTCTACGCTGCCTAGTGCATTGTATGCACTGGAGCTGAGGAGCATACCTATGCCTCCTGTGGACGCATTTGCTGAATTTTTCCAGGCTGAACATGTGATCAGTTTCCATTTTCCGTGCGTCTGTTCCTTTGAGACTAGATCTTCGTGGATGAACCTGTGCTCTTGTAGACAGATGATTTCGTGCTTCGTGGACTCAGCACACGCGATAAGTTCAGGTATTTTGCCCTCTTTGTTAAGTGTTTGAACGTTTAGGGTACCTAGGGTCCTCTCATTCCTTCCTTTTAATAGGGGCGTGGTGGCTTCTTTGGTTGTCTTGGTTGATTTGTGTACCTCAGTAGCTGATTTTTTGACTGCAACCTGAGTTACATTAGCAGGACGCGCTCCTTGTTTGGCCGCGCGACGAGCGATGCGGGATGATTGTCTTATCTCGTGTCGTGTCATGTTTTGCTTTCGTGGCTGTTGCACGCTCGCGTTCGCCACTCCAAACGAGCGTAAGCGGTGTCCAGACTCAGCTGGGTGGGTGTGCTTAACCAGGGTAGCAGTTTGTCGCTACAGTGCTTAACCACAGTGAATAGCGCGACCAGGTACAGGTTTATCAGTTACTGCTCGACTCATTCATCCAACATCCCGCTTACCGATGTTTTTACCAATGACCCTTGGTCAGGGTTGATTTTTATCATCGAGGTTGTCTCCTCTAAGATTGATTATCTTTCGTCTGGCTCCTACCCGTTGACCTGTCTGGCTTGGTTGGACCTGCCAAGAGAGTGAACTCCGGCCAGCATAGCTCGCAGGATCAAAGGAGCACGCAAGCCACTCCACCACGTCAAGGCGATAATCATTTGAAGTGAAGTGAAGTGAAGAAGTACAGCCAAAACAGTAACATCCAAAACAGTACCAGTCAAAACAGTAACAGTCAAAACAGTTACAGCCAAAACAGTAACAGTCAAAACAGTTACAGTCAAAACAGTGACAGCCAAAACAGTAACAGTCAAAACAGTAGCAGTCAAAACAGTGACAGCCAAAACAGTAACAGTCAAAACAGTAGCAGTCAAAACAGTAACAGTTAAAACATTAGCAGTCAAAACAGTGACAGTCAAAACAGTATCAGTCAAAACAGTAACAGTCAAAACAGTGACAGCCAAAACAGTAACAGTCAAAACAGTAACAGTCAAAACAGTAAATGTCAAAACAGTAGCAGTCAAAACAGTGACAGCCAAAAATGTAACAGTCCAAACAGTAACAGTCAAAACAGTAGCAGTCAAAACAGTTACAGTCAAAACAGTTACAGTCAAAACAGTTACAGCCAAAACAGTAACATCCAAAACAGTACCAGTCAAAACAGTAACAGTCAAAACAGTTACAGCCAAAACACTAACATCCAAAACAGTAACAGTCAAAACAGTAACAGTCAAAACAGTAGCAGGCAAAACAGTAACAGTCAAAACAGTAACAGCCAAAACAGTAGCAGTCAAAACAGTGACAGCCAAAAATGTAACAGTCAAAACAGTAACAGTCCAAACAGTAACAGTCAAAACAGTAGCAGTCAAAACAGTTACAGTCAAAACAGTTACAGCCAAAACAGTAACATCCAAAACAGTACCAGTCAAAACAGTAACAGTCAAAACAGTTAAAGCCAAAACAGTAACATCCAAAACAGTACCAGTCAAAACAGTAACAGTCAAAACAGTAGCAGTCAAAACAGTGACAGCCAAAACAGTAGCAGTCAAAACAGTAGCAGTCAAAACAGTAACAGTCAAAACAGTAGCAGTCAAAACAGTGACAACCAAAACAGTAACAGTCCAAACAGTAACAGTCAAAACAGTTACAGCCAAAACAGTAACAATCAAAAGAGTAACAGCCAAAACGGTAACAGTCAAAACAGTAGCAGTCAAAACAGTAGCAGGCAAAACAGTTACAGTCAAAACAGGAGCAGTCAAAACAGTGACAGCCAACACAGTAACAGTCAAAACAGTACCAGCCAAAACAGTAGCAGTCAAAACAGTAACAGTCAAAAAAGTAACAGTCAAAACAGTAGCAGTCAAAACAGTAGCAGGCAAAACAGTAACAGTCAAAACAGTAACAGCCAAAACAGGAGCAGTCAAAACAATGACAGCCAAAACAGTAAAAGTCAAAACAGTTAGTCAAAACAGTGACAGCCAAAACAATAGAAGTCAAAACAGTAGCAGTCAAAACTGTAACAGTCAAAACAGTTACAGCCAAAACAGTAACAGCAAAACAGTAGCAGTCAAAACAGTAACAGTCAAAACAGTTACAGCCAAAACAGTAACAGTCAAAACAGTTACAGTCAAAACAGTTACAGCCAAAACAGTAACAGTCAAAACAGTAGCAGTCAAAACAGTAACAGTCAAAACAGTAGCAGTCAAAACAATAGCAGTCAAAACAGTTACAGTCAAAACAGTTACAGCCAAAAGAGTAACATCCAAAACAGTAGCAGTCAAAACAGTAACAGTCAAAACAGTTACAGCAAAAACAGTAACATCCAAAACAGTAGCAGTCAAAACAGTAACAGTCAAAACAGTTACAGCCAAAACAGTAACAGTCAAAACAGTTACAGTCAAAACAGCTACAGCCAAAACAGTAACAGTCAAAACAGTAGCAGTCAAAACAGTAACAGTCAAAACAGTAGCAGTCAAAACAGTGACAGCCAAAACAGTAACAGTCAAAACAGTTAGTCAAATCAGTTACAGCCAAAACAGTAACAGTCAAAACAGTAGCAGTCAAAACAGTGACAGCCAAAACAGTAACAGCCAAAACAGTAACATCCAAAACAGTAGCAGTCAAAACAGTAACAGTCAAAACAGTTACAGCCAAAACAGTAACAGTCAAAACAGTTACAGTCAAAACAGTGACAGCCAAAACAGTAACAGTCAAAACAGTAGCAGTCAAAACAGTGACAGCCAAAACAGTAACAGTCAAAACAGTAGCATTCAAAACAGTAACAGTCAAAACAGTAGCAGTCAAAACAGTGACAGCCAAAACAGTAACAGTCCAAACAGTAACAGTCAAAACAGTTACAGCCAAAACAGTAACAGTCAAAACAGTAACAGTCAAAACAGTTACAGCCAAAACAGTAACAGTCAAAACAGTTAGTCAAAACAGTTACAGCCAAAACAGTAACAGTCAAAACAGTTACAGTCAAAACAGTTAAAGCCAAAACAGTAACAGTCAAAACAGTAGCAGTCAAAACAGTGACAGCCAAAACAGTAACAGCCAAAACAGTAACATCCAAAACAGTAGCAGTCAAAACAGTAACAGTCAAAACAGTTACAGTCAAAACAGTAACAGTCAAAACAGTAGCAGTCAAAACAGTGACAGCCAAAACAGTAGCAGTCCAAACAGTAACAGTCAAAACAGTAACAGTCAAAACAGTTACAGCCAAAACAGTAACAGTCAAAACAGTTAGTCAAAACAGTTACAGCCAAAACAGTAACAGTCAAAACAGTTACAGTCAAAACAGTTAAAGCCAAAACAGTAACAGTCAAAAGAGTAGCAGTCAAAACAGTTACAGTCAAAACAGTTAAAGCCAAAACAGTTACAGCCAAAACAGTAACAGTCAAAACAGTTACAGTCAAAACAGTGACAGCCAAAACAGTAACAGTCAAAACAGTAGCAGTCAAAACAGTGACAGCCAAAGCATTAACAGCCAAAACAGTAGCAGTTAAAACAGTAACAGTCAAAACAGTTACAGCCAAAACAGTAAAAGTCAAAACAGTTACAGTCAAAACAGTGACAGCCAAAACAGTAACAGTCAAAACGGTAGCAGTCAAAACAGTAACAGTCAAAACAGTAGCAGTCAAAACAGTGACAGCCAAAACAGTAACAGTCCAAACAGTAACAGTCAAAACAGTTACAGCCAAAACAGTAACAGTCAAAACAGTTAGTCAAAACAGTTACAGCCAAAACAGTAACAGTCAAAACAGTTACAGTCAAAACAGTTAAAGCCAAAACAGTAACAGTCAAAACAGTAGCAGTCAAAACAGTGACAGCCAAAACAGTAACAGCCAAAACAGTAACATCCAAAACAGTAGCAGTCAAAACAGTAACAGTCAAAACAGTTACAGCCAAAACAGTAACAGTCAAAACAGTTACAGTCAAAACAGTGACAGCCAAAACAGTAACAGTCAAAACAGTAACAGTTAAAACATTAGCAGTCAAAACAGTGACAGTCAAAACAGTATCAGTCAAAACAGTAACAGTCAAAACAGTGACAGCCAAAACAGTAACAGTCAAAACAGTAACAGTCAAAACAGTAAATGTCAAAACAGTAGCAGTCAAAACAGTGACAGCCAAAAATGTAACAGTCAAAACAGTAACAGTCCAAACAGTAACAGTCAAAACAGTAGCAGTCAAAACAGTTACAGTCAAAACAGTAACAGCCAAAACAGTAACATCCAAAACAGTACCAGTCAAAACAGTAACAGTCAAAACAGTTACAGCCAAAACAGTAACATCCAAAACAGTAACAGTCAAAACAGTAACAGTCAAAACAGTAGCAGGCAAAACAGTAACAGTCAAAACAGTAACAGCCAAAACAGTAACAGCCAAAACAGTAGCAGTCAAAACAGTAACAGTCAAAACAGTAGCAGTCAAAACAGTGACAGCCAAAACAGTAACAGTCAAAACAGTAACAGTCAAAACAGTAAATGTCAAAACAGTAGCAGTCAAAACAGTGACAGCCAAAAATGTAACAGTCAAAACAGTAACAGTCCAAACAGTAACAGTCAAAACAGTAGCAGTCAAAACAGTTACAGTCAAAACAGTTACAGCCAAAACAGTAACATCCAAAACAGTAACATCCAAAACAGTAGCAGTCAAATCAGTAGCAGTCCAAACAGTAACAGTCAAAACAGTAGCAGTCAAAACAGTAACAGTCAAAACAGTAACAGTCAAAACAGTAGCAGTCAAAACAGTAACAGTCAAAACAGTTACAGCCAAATCAGTAACAGCAAAACAGTAACAGTCAAAACAGTAACAGCCAAAACAGTGACAGTCAAAACAGTAACAGCCAAAACAGTAACAGTCAAAACAGTAACAGTCAAAACAGTAACA
>CM035797.1:1467014-1479514 GCA_020466265.1 Siphamia tubifer
TCAGTGTGGGGACATCATCAGTGTGAAGACATCATCAGTGTGGGGACATCATCAGTGTGGGGACATCATTAGTGTGGGGACATCAGAGGACATCAGTGGGATGAAGATAAAGTTCTGGTTTTGCAGATGAATCCCCTTTAGATCAAAACATTGACAGACGGTTCAGTCTGAGGGACAACTGTCTTCACCAACATGTCTTCCTCTAAACAGTCAGACCTGGTCCAGCAGTCCAGTCCAGTCCAGGACGGTTCTGACATTATGTCATCCAACAGCTGGTCCAGTTAAAGTCACAGACTCAGTTTTTCTTCAGCTGCTCCATCTGAGAGGACACCAAAGACACCATCAGTCCAATCTGGACACAATAACATAATGGACCTTTTTCACAACTTCCGCATTTCACACCAGACATACGTCAGAGGAGCGTTACCCTACTTACTTAAATGCCACAGATGACAGTGCAGACCAACAGTTATTGTAACATAGCAGGATGTTGTTGTCATGTCCAGAAGCATCTTATATTTCCTTCCACTCCTTCCCTGTTAACGGTGAAGCTAGAGGAAAATGGGACCAGGCTATTCAGTGTTATGAAGGGCCCAGTTTTATCATTAAAACAGGAGCACTTCCGTCTGCAGCAGACACTTCACATCAGAACACTACATCTGGGGATGACGGTTTGAAACCCTAGCATTTTTCCTTGGAATGATTCTATTCCTACAGGAAAAAGGAGCCAGTATATGAACGGTGTCAAAAACGGCAGCTGTTAACGTCGCTATGAGTTGAGATAAAACAAATGTCCATGGTTTTAAAGTTATGGTGAACACAAATAAGTAATGTTGTCCTTAAACTGTAGTTGTGACCTTTAACCTTTCCATGCCAGTACATCAGTGTCAGCAGTAAACAACAGTAGCATTGGAAGGAAAGAGTGTAAATAGTGATAGAACAGTGAACAGTAGTTAGTGCAACAGCAGTAAGTCACAGTAAATGTATGAACACTGATCAAACCTGGAGTTTGGGACCATCCTCTTTTTTTATTTGTCATGGGTAACATCTAACCCTCACAAAAACCTGCCCGTCTACTACATTAAATATTATGACAAACAAACACTAACATAAACACACACTGCCAGAGAAAAATGGGAATGGATTATGATAGCATTTGGGCTAACGTTAGCATTATGCTAACGAGACGTTGACTTGAACCATAGACAGAACAAATATAAAATAGTCAAATAGTCCATGTCCTCTATACTATCCATACATAACCATAGAACCCTAGTCCTAGGTAGAAGTGGACAGACTAATGACTGGTGGACAGACTAATGACTGGTGGACAGACTAATGACTGGTGGACAGACTAATGACTGGTGGACAGACTTATGACTGGTGGACAGACTAATGACTGGTGGTGGACAGACCAATGACTGGTGGACAGAGTAATGACTGGTGGTGGACAGACTAATGACTGGTGGACAGACTAATGACTGGTGGTGGACAGACTAATGACTGGTGGACAGACTAATGACTGGTGGTGGACAGACTAATCACTGGTGGTGGACAGACTAATGACTGGTGGACAGACTAATGACTGGTGGTGGACAGACTAATGACTGGTGGACAGACTAATGACTGGTGGACAGACTAATGACTGGTGGTGGACAGACTAATGACTGGTGGACAGACTAATGACTGGTGGTGGACAGACTAATGACTGGTGGTGGACAGACTAATGACTGGTGGTGGACAGACTAATGACTGGTGGACAGACTAATGACTGGTGGACAGACTAATGACTGGTGGACAGACTAATGACTTCAGTCTCACTCATCTGTCTTAACTTTGATACTTTTTACTCAATGAAAATATCGTAGCCTTTATCAAGTTTTTTCAGTTTAACAGGAAGTTCGGTAACGCTCCTCTGACGTATTTACGCTTTTTGTGACAAAGGTCCATAGAACATAACGTTACAACAAACCCCGCCCCCTTGCACACATTTGACCTGATTGGTCCTTTCTCTTATCATTGTGAAAACACATTTTTAGTGACTGTGACCTTTGACCTACATTCACTAAACTGTCATGGGATCTATTTTGGACAACCTTACACCTTTACTGAACATGTACTGGGAATTAGTCCAGTAGTTTATGTGTAAAGCTGCTGAAAAACAAACAAACAAACAGATTCATATACAGTACTGATCTCCTCATTTTTTGGGGGGGGGGCAGGGGGTCAACAGTAAAGGTCAGATCATTATGTCTATGAGGAAAATAATCATGTTTGTTGTGATATTTTTGTTTGGTGTTTTTTCTAATGTTAAATATTTCATAAAAATTTTTTAAAAACTGAATAAAAGTGAAAAATGAGTTTATAAAATAAATGAAAATGATTTGTAACCTGTGTGGAGGCGGTTCTGGAGGAACTGGAGTTGATACAACCCGGGGTTCTGATCCACAGCTGTTGTGAAGGGGTCCGATAAGTCTTCCCTGAGGGACTCCTCGAATGTAGACCCTCCTCTAATGTAGTCCAGCTCCTGGTCACATCCGAACAGACAGGTTTTCCTGGAGACCAGGTCCAGGTTGTCCAGGATGCTGTCAAAGTCGTCCAGCTCCTGCTTTAAAGCCGGGACGGAGATAAGAGGAGGGGAGGGGTGGGAGTGGGACCAGGTCCACTGGGATGGACTTGGGTTCAGGGTGCGGAACATGTCGAAGCTGCTCGCTAACGACGAGATCTGCTGAGCAAGGATACTGATCTGGGCCTGTTCTAGCTCGCTGTACTGGGAGGGGGAAGAGTGGGTGGGGGTGGGCGGGCCAGCGTGGGCAGGGATGATGGCACCCCCCTGTGGCTGCTGCTGCTCCAGGAGGCTGAAGTCGTCCTGGTGGAGGGCGCAGTCCACCAGGTTCTTACATGTGTCCGACACCGACAGACAATCTGGAACCAAACAAACGTCAGTCGGACAAGACGGGAAGTCGTAGGAAGGAGACGAGGGGGCGGAGTCGGAGGCGTGGCCAGGGGCACCGAAGCCTGCATAGTGGAAGGTA
Source organism: Siphamia tubifer (assembly GCA_020466265.1). Lineage (NCBI taxonomy): Eukaryota > Metazoa > Chordata > Actinopteri > Kurtiformes > Apogonidae > Siphamia > Siphamia tubifer. The sequence goes on from CM035797.1 coordinate 1,470,050, forward strand.
GGTTCAGGGGGACTGTGACGGCTCAACTGGTGGGCGTATCCGTGCACATCCATCAAGTCATCGGGGCTGAGTGCCTCCTTCTGCAGGGGGGAGCAGGAGGATGGCGGCGTGTACGGCGGTGTGAACGCTCCGCCGTCATCCATGGAAACGGGTGAGCTGTCGCTTAGCGAACAGGCTGCGAACACGTCCTGTTCCCACTCCCTCGTCTTCCCAGAGTCCTGTCCTGCGCCACAGGAGGCACGCCGCCTCTTCTGGACTTTGGTGTTTCTGCTTGGGGTGTGGGACGCTGCCGAAGCCCCGAGGGGGGAGGAGCTTAACGGGGATGATGGCCTGAAGGCGGTGCTGCTGTTTTTCTGCTTCAGAAACATGGCCTCGGTTTCACTGAAGGAACAAAAATAAGGCGGAGACAAATGAAAACTGACCAATTAGAGGGTCTGACCACGCCCATATGTGGGGGAGGGGAGGGGCTATGATCTGAAATAATAATAGTCAAATAACACAATAACCTTTAAATAATAACTGAAAATTATTCTGTTTTTCTGTCAAAATATTAAAGTAGGAAAATATTTATATTAACAAATTTATAAACTGAACAAATAAAAACGTGTGAATGAACTGAAGCGGAAACAAAGCGTTTGTTCTTTTCTATGAACAAATTATTTGTAGTCGTGTGAAAAAATGTTTTATGATTAATTGTGTATAAATTATACATTAATAAACAATAATGATGGATTTGTATTTGGACAAAATCACTGATTTCATATAATTGGTGGAGTTTTTATTTGTTTGTTTGTTTTCTTTTGTCAGTTCAGGTGTTTGTACCTGATGAGGACGTTGGTGCAACTGAAGCCGAGCGTGTGTTGGTGTTTTTTAGCCACAGTGTAAATCCAACACCAGGACGAGTCTGAACACTGAAGCCTCAGCACCACCTGGACGTCCTGCTGCACCTGCACTGGAAACATTATTAACAAAAGTTAACAAACCCCGCCCCTCAGGCACTACGAACCCCGTCCCCTCAGGCACAACAAATCCCGCCCCTCAGGCACAACAAATCCCGCCCCTCAGGCACAACAAATCCTGCCCCTCAGGCACAACAAATCCCGCCCCTCAGGCACTACGAACCCCGCCCCCTCAGGCACAACAAATCCCGCCCCTCAGGCACAACAAATCCCGCCCCTCAGGCACTACAAACCCCGCCCCCTCAGGCACTACAAACCCCGCCCATCAGGCACTACAAACCCCGCCCCTCAGGCACTACAAACCCCGCCCCTCAGGCACTACAAACCCCGCCCCCTCAGGCACTACAAACCCCGCCCCCTCAGGCACTACAAAACCCACCCCATCAGGCACAACAAATCCCGCCCTCAGGCACAACAAATCCCGCCCCCTCAGGCACAACAAATCCCGCCCCTCAGGCACAACAAATCCCGCCCCTCAGGCACAACAAATCCCGCCCCTCAGGCACAACAAATCCCGCCCCTCAGGCACTACAAACCCCGCCCATCAGGCACTACAAACCCCGCCCCTCAGGCACTACAAACCCCGACCCCTCAGGCACTACAAACCCCGCCCCCTCAGGCACTACAAAACCCACCCCTCAGGCACTACAAACCCCGCCCCCTCAGGCACTACAAACCCCGCCCATCAGGCACTACAAACCCCGCCCATCAGGCACTACAAACCCCGCCCCTCAGGCACTACAAACCCCGACCCCTCAGGCACTACAAACCCCGCCCCCTCAGGCACTACAAACCCCGCCCCTCAGGCACTACAAACTTCACTTACGTAAACTGCGGTGGGCGTCGGCGCTCGCTGACAGATCTTCCGGGTGAACGAGGCTGTACCACGAGCGTCCAATCAGATCCTCAGGTGAGTGTCCCAGAAAAAACTCAACACTGAAAACCAAACACAGGAAGTGTGCCTGAGTGGGCTAGCCTGTGATTGGCTGACAGCGGGTCATGTGATGCTGTTTACCTGTTGGACACCTGGGTGAAGCTCATGTCTGGGCCGTGGGTGCTGCTGAAGGCGTGGGACGGCTCAGCGGCGGCGGCGGTGCAGTGGTTCACTGTGGGCGTGCACATGGCCACGAACAGACGCTGGGCGGTGGCGGCGGCAGGACATGGGTCGGCGAAGGAGCGGAAGCGTCCTGTGACCAACATGGAGCAGGAAGCGGCGCTGTGGAGCCTGAAGGCCTTCGACGTCTGCATCCGACAAACGAAGCTACGATCTGAAGGAAACAAACGCACACGCTCAGCTCAGCCTTTTACTGCAGGAGGCGGAGCTTCCTGTTGGCTCCGCCCACTGTGGAAGGTTCTGGCGTTTCCTAACCTGAGGACGAACCGTCACCAGCGTCCAGGTTGGATTTGACCACGTCTACGTCCGATCGTTCCACGATGTCAAACAAAGAGTCTCCTTGAAGAACGTCCACCTGGAAAAAAAAAATAAATTTACTGAAGACGTTTTTTTGTTAAAGGTTAAAGTTAGAGCTGAAATAATTAATAATAATTAAAATACTACTAAATAAATAAATGAATAACAAAAATAAAGAAAAAAGACAAATAAAGAAAAATAAAGAAATAAAAATACATAAAAATAAATGAAGAAAAATAAAGAAAAAATACAAATTTCAAATAAAAGACGTAAAATTAAAATAAAAAAATTAAAGAGACAAATAACAAAATGAATAAATAAATAAAAAAGACAAATATATAAAAACAAAAAAGTAACAAATAAATAAAATGCATAAAAATAAATGAATACATTTTTTAAATGAAAAATTTAAAAATAAAATAAACATGAATAAATAAATAAAGACAAATATATAAAATAAATAAATACTTAAAAATAAATGAATAAAAATAAGTAAATCTTTTAAAAAAATATTTTTAAATATAATAAAAACGAATAAATAAATAAAAAATACAAAATAAACAAACATAGATAAATAAAGACATAAAAAAATAAACGCAAAAAAACGTAAATATTAATATATTAAATTAAACTCAAAACAGGAAGTGGACTCCATGTTTTCTTCCAGACATTAAGCGGCCGTTCTGTCCAATCAGAACCCTCTGTACTTCCAGTCGTTTCCATGGAAACCACTCAGGACACTCACCATGGACAGACCCAGATAGTCCACCACGTTCTCAGACACGTAGACCAGTTTTCCACACGACGTCGTGACCAGGACGAAGCCGTGGAGGGCGGGAAGGAAGGCCTCGTACGACAGCGGCGGCGGCTGAAGGGGCGGAGCTTCGGACCGAACGCCTGAGATACAAGACAACGACGACGGGGTTAAAGTTCATGTCCATAAAGAACGTCTTCTATCAAATGTAAATGAAATATTCATTCCATAAAAGTGCTTTGTTCAAATTAAATGTGAAATTTGATCAATTTATTTTAGATTTGACATTTTATTATTCTACACAACTTTACTTTAGTTTAATTTCATTTATTTCACACTTTCAAAGATGAAAAATACATCAAGTTTAAATACAAATCAAATCTAACAGTTTAAATATGTTTATATATTAATCCTGTCTGTAAACAGTCTCAAAAACCTCCGCCTCCCCACGCGACGCCCGAGTCAAATTTCAGTCAAATCAGTGTTCGTATGTTCGAACTGAAGCAGGTTATGTCGTGGTCATTTTCCCAAAATCTTCGCAAACTTTGCAACAACGTAGCACGAAAACGATGCAACTTTTCCAAATAAATAACTCTAACTTCACTGGGGTGTGATCTGGCCTAATACAAACTGTTTCACCTTTTCTAGGGGGCGCTGTAGACACATTTCTTTACCGACTTTTATGAAACTTTTAAATACTTACAATTTTTTACACTTGTGAAGTGTGTGCAAAATTTGTTGAGTTTTCGTGCATGTTCAAGGGGTCAAATTAGAGGTCAAAGGTCAGAATCAGATCAAACATTATCAATAGGCCTTGAACTGACGTGGGACACGGTGAAGGACTAATTAATCAAAGACACAAAATAAGTATAAGTTAAAAAAAATAAAAACAATAGAATAAAAACACAAATAAATGAATAATTGACCATTAGATGAATTTTTCTGATACATTTTCTTTTCTTTTTTACGCCTTCGCCGCGTCCCACGCCAGTTCAAGGCCTATTGATAATGCTAACAGTTTGTTCTGATTCTGACCTTTGACCTCTAATTTGACCCCTTGAACATGCACGAAAACTCAACAAATTTTGCACACACTTCAGAAGTGTGAAAAATTGCAAGTATTTAAAAGTTTCGTAAAAGTCGGTAAAGAAATGTGTCTACAGCGCCCCCTAGAAAAGGTGAAATAGTTTGTATGAGGCCAGATCACACCCTAGTGAAGTTAGAGCTACGAAAATAAGTACACATGTTCGTTATATGATGATGAACAAAAAACCTAATGATGACCACGCCCATAAACTAATAGGAAGTCCGCCATCTTGGATTGAAATTAAAAAAATGTGTTGTTGTTTTCGCTGTCATCAGATCCTCCTCGGCCGTTGGACCAAATGAGCTCAAAATCCACGAACACGATCTCGAAAAGTGGGACTTCAAAAGTTATCCAATTTATTTGGAAAAGTTGCATCATTTTTGTGCAACGCTGTCGCAAATTCTGCAAAGTTTTTGCCAAAAATTACCACTATATAAACTGCTTCAGCTCAGACAAACGAACACTGATTTGGCTCAAATTTGACACAGGCGTCACGTGGGGACGCGGTCGCCATGGACGACAAAAGACTCCTGGTAGTTTTAATTCAACTTATTTTTTTATAGATTTATAAAAATGCCACTCAGCTGGAAAACATGTTTAAACTTTTAACCCATAAAATAAAACATTTTAATGCAGTTTTTAAGAACAGACTGTTAATTACTGTTAATTATTATTAATTATTATTAATTACTGTTAATTACTGTTAATTATTATTAATTATTATTAATTACTGTTAATTACTGTTAATTACTGTTAATTTGACCAGTATGGATCAAAGGTTTAAATGTAAACTTTAAAGAGAAATAAATAATGAAACTTAAACAAAAGTTATAAAAATGTGGGATTATTTATAAAAGCAGCTTTAGTTTGACTTTGTTTTCATTTAAATGTTTTATTCCAGTTTTTCCAAACATTTATTAAATCTGAGTAAAGTTTTGCACAAACGTCAGATGGAAAAAAGTGATTTTATTTGAGAGTAAAGAAAGTCTGGACTTTTATTTGCTCAGTAAAAAACAAAAACATCTGTTTTTGTTTTTTCCAGATTCGAGTAAATTCATCTGATAAATGAAAGTTTAGTTTGAGTTTAAAAAAGATTCATGTTTTTATTCTGAATGAAATGATAAAGTATCCAACAACTGATCATGTAATGACTTTAATAACATTTAATAATATAAGAACTGTTTTATAATAGAATAATTTTTTTATAATATAATAATTTTTTTATAATATAATAATTTTTTTATAATATAATAATTTTTTATAATATAATAATTTTTTTATAATATAATAATTTTTTATAATATAATAATTTTTTATAATATAATAATTTTTTTATAATATAATGATTTTTTATAATATAATAATTTTTTTATAATATAATAATTTTTTATAATATAATAATTTTTTTATAATATAATAATTTTTTATAATATAATAATTTTTTTATAATATAACTTCCATTATGAGTTCATTCATGAATACATTTCTAATAAAAGCTGATAATCTTAATAAACTATTATTTTAAACTTGGGTCCATTCTGTTTTTTTATTTCATTTTTTCAAACTTTACTTTTTTTTCAGGACATAAATGTTTTTGACTTTTTCATGTTTTGTGGAACAGATGACAGATTTAATGTCCTTTATTTATTTGGAGAAAATAAAGTTTAGGATGAAAGTTTTTCAGAAAATCATGTTTGGTAAATATTTATGAATATATATATAAATATTATCAGTATATATTCATGTTGTTGTTGTTCAGAACAAAACTAAACCTTTTTCATATCGAGGTCGACACATTATTATGATCATTTATTTAGAATTTATTTTTTAGAAATTTATTGTAATTTTGTTAGGTTTATTTATGTGTGTGTGTGTGTGTGTGTGTATGTGTGTGTGTGTGTGTGTATGTGTGTGTGTGTGTGTGTATGTGTGTGTGTGTGTGTGTGTATGTGTGTATGTGTGTGTGTCTGTGTGTGTGTGTGTGTGTGTATGTGTGTATGTGTGTGTGTGTGTGTGTCTGTGTGTGTGTGTGTGTGTGTATGTGTGTGTGTCTGTGTGTGTGTGTGTGTGTGTATGTGTGTATGTGTGTGTGTGTGTGTGTGTGTGTGTGTGTGTCTGTGTGTGTGTGTGTGTGTGTGTGTGTGTGTGTGTATGTGTGTATGTGTGTATGTGTGTGTGTGTGTGTGTGTGTGTGTGTGTGTGTGTGTATGTGTGTGTGTCTGTGTGTGTGTGTGTGTGTGTATGTGTGTGTGTCTGTGTGTGTGTGTGTGTGTGTATGTGTGTGTGTGTGTGTGTGTGTGTGTGTCTGTGTGTGTGTGTGTGTGTATGTGTGTGTGTCTGTGTGTGTGTGTGTGTGTGTATGTGTGTATGTGTGTGTGTGTGTGTGTGTGTGTGTGTATGTGTGTATGTGTGTGTGTGTGTGTGTGTGTGTATGTGTGTATGTGTGTGTGTCTGTGTGTGTGTGTGTGTGTGTATGTGTGTATGTGTGTATGTGTGTATGTGTGTGTGTGTGTGTGTGTGTGTGTGTGTGTGTATGTGTGTGTGTCTGTGTGTGTGTGTGTGTGTGTATGTGTGTATGTGTGTGTGTGTGTGTGTGTGTGTGTGTATGTGTGTATGTGTGTGTGTGTGTGTGTATGTGTGTATGTGTGTGTGTCTGTGTGTGTGTGTGTGTGTATGTGTGTATGTGTGTGTGTGTGTGTGTGTGTGTGTGTATGTGTGTATGTGTGTGTGTGTGTGTGTATGTGTGTATGTGTGTGTGTCTGTGTGTGTGTGTGTGTGTGTATGTGTGTATGTGTGTATGTGTGTGTGTCTGTGTGTGTGTGTGTGTGTGTGTGTGTGTATGTGTGTGTGTGTGTGTGTGTGTGTGTGTAAAACAGTGTGTTTTTCGTCCTTTGAGTAAATTGTTTGTAAATTGTCAATAACCAATAATATTTTATTATTCTTTGACTTTACAGCAAACCGAAAAAAAACTGATAATACAAACTTTTCTCACAAACTATTGTTAAATTATTATTTTATGACATTATCAGTTTTTATAACTGAGTTTAAAATGAAATAAATTAATATATTATTATATTAATACAATATAACAAGTTATATTCATAAGTTATTAAATAACTTCTATTATTACATTATGAGTTAATACAAAGAGGACCAGAAGTTCTGGACCAGAAGTTCTGGACCTGTGGTGCTGGTGCTGGTTCTGGGGGGGTTGCATGCTGCAGGTTCTGGACTCACCCTGGAGCAGGACGCTCTTGCGGACGTAGGTGCAGATGGCGGCCATGGCGTGGAGGTAGGACAGACGCTCCTGGTCGTCACGGGCGACGGGCAGCAGGGCTCGCATGTTTCGGATCTCGTGGTTGATGTGGTCCCGCCGGGCCTTAGAGGCTCCTTTAGTGGATCTGTGGGAGACCATGGTCTGGGTCTACACTCTTCAACTCCTGGACTGGACCCGGACCGGCCTCATCCAGGACGTGTGCTGTGGATCTGCTCTGCGTTGCTATGGAGACGGTGGATGCGAGAGCAGAGGAGAGGTGAGCGGCGTCTGTGATCAGAGCGGTGAGTGGTGAGCTGGAGAAAGAGAGAGAGGGTTTTATAACGACCAGGGTGTGAGTGTGGGGGCGGGGGGCGGAGCTTCTGCTGCTGCCATGTCCTTATAAAGGGGGAGGGGGCAGGAGGGGGTGGGGCTTCAGAGCAGAGCGTCCCACGTCAGCAGGACACCAACAAACACAAAAGGACAAACTGAGGACACCACGGATTTAAGAAAGATTGACTTAATTTGAGGTTTTTTTTCTTCATTTATTTCATGATATTTAGGATTTTATAAATATTTCATTCGTTTCTGTTCATTTTTAAACAGAGGGTTCGTCTTCTTTGTCACGAAAAACATTCATCAAGTTTTGATTCTTTTATAAATTTAATATGAATCTATTGAAAATGTGACTAAAGCTGTTGAGTCAAAAATAAAAGTGGTCTTTGGTCACATGATTAAAAACATGTTGAACGTTTCTTTGACAGAATCCACGCAGTTCAAACGTAATCATTCTTTTTGCTGTATGTATATTTTTGACCCAGTAGATTTGGGAACAGTTTTAGTCGATCCATAATAAATTAATAAAAGAACCAAAGTATCTGCAAAAAAGTGTTTCCATCAGTTAATCCTAAAAAATAAGAACAATTGGAAATACAGTCATGACACGTTCTTTACTTCTTTACTGTTCTTCATGAAAAAAATTATATTTTTATTCATTTATTTTTTGCACATTATTTCCATGAAGCAAAAGCTGAAGTAAAAATTAGTAGTTTGTTAAAATGTGAGAAAAGTGATTTAGATTAGATGAATGTTTTAAAAAAATGTAATTAACTTTGTGATGTTATAACTAAAACTAAAACTATAATTATAACTATAATTATAACTAGAGCTATAACTCCCAAACCATACATCGTCGCGTTTTGCAGTAAATAGGAAAAAAAATCTTCACATTGTCCCAGAGATTAAACGTGTGGTCTCATAATTCCGATATATCGTACAGATTTCGCATTATTATTCCAAATAAAAAACCATTCATTCTTAATGGGACTTACAAAAAAATGTTCTTTTTTTCCAACACTCCTGCTTCTTCATACTTTGTGGCACAGACTTCATTTAAACTTTCAAACACAGTCATTTTTGTGGTGTCTTTAGGATGTGATTGTCATGAGGGTGTGATTTACGGTTGTCGATAGAGAACTCAGTAAATCCACCCTGAAAAGACCAAAATCTGACTTTTTATCAGTGGGTGATGTCATCGCTAGAGCACGAGAGAAGAAAAAATGAAGCTGAAAAATGTCTCAATAACTCGTCCTCACGGCAAAACCATAAATAGTAGACAAACAATCTTTTCCACAAATGTTGCCATGGTTGTGAGAATTCAAACAAACCAGGGTTTGAAGATCTAGCTCTTTTTAAAGTGAAATGACAGGAACCTGTTTGGGATGATGTCAGGGATTTCTGTCAATAGACTTCTATTGGAAAAATCATTTCTGTCTCATGTTGAGTTCAGTGTTTTTCAAATTGTTCTAACTCACTTATTTTTCACAGTACACACATAAAAAGTACATGTACTTGTTCCTCACACCCTCCTGTCACTCATCATCAACTTTGTTTTCACCAATTATTTACACTTTTACCAAAAATGGCAGTAGTTCGGCAGTATGTTCACACCTATTTTTTCCATGTAACAGAGTGTGGAGCTGTCTATGAGTCTGCCCTTTG
>CM035797.1:1484514-1507014 GCA_020466265.1 Siphamia tubifer
GGTAACCACGGTAACCACGGTAACCACAGGTTCTAATTCCACCGTTTGGAACATGTCTGTGGTTCCTTCACTTCCTTAAATATTTCAGCAACAGTAGAACCTCACAGAACCAGTTTCATTCCTTCTATGACATTTAAGAGGATAGAACGAGGAAGATGAGGAGGAGGAAGAATTCCAGGAAGATTCCAGAACACACGTGTTAGCGTCATCCTTCTGAATCTGAAATAATCAAATGAAATTAATTGAAAAGAAATACATCAAAATAAATAAAAGAACAAACAACAATAACAATGTAAATAAAATGAATTAAATAAATAAAAACACAAATATATTTAAAATAAATATAAATGAAAAACAAAAAATCTATAAAATATAAATAAAAAAGACAAATTAATAAACAAATACATTTAAAATAAATATAAATAATTAATGAATAAATTAAAATAAATAAATTCAAAAATTCAAAATAAAATTAAAATCACAGGACATTGTTATGTGACCGATGCTCAGACTGTTCAGCTCAAGTATTGACTCTACTCGACTCTACTCACTTTGAGGCGTTTCCAGTACGAAAAAGTACCTGGTCACATGGTACCTGGTCCTAGATGTTTGGTACCAACTCTTCTGAGGTTCCAAGCGAAACTATAACTTACGTGTAAACACTGACTGCTGCAGTTGTCTCTGTGTCATTTCATTAGGGGCGGGGCCATGTTTCAGTTGGGAGAATGGGTCGTCCATTAACCGAAGGTTTGGGTGTTTGAATCCCACTCTGTCCTCGTCAGTCCGTTGTGTCCTTGGCCAAAGACACTTCACTTGTATGAATGAGTATGAATGTTTGGTGGTGGTGGGCGGGACCGTAGCCACGCTTCTGTCAGTCTGCCCCAGGACATATGTGTAGTTTACCACCACCAGAGGGAGTATGTGGGAGTGAATGAATACTGGATCAATAATGTAAACCGCTTTGGATGCTGTTAGCCTAGCCTAGCCTAGCCTAGCCTAGCAGTGCTATCTCTATTCATTCCATGTATGGGTCTAGTGGTGCTTCATAGTCAGAGGAGGCGGGGCTAAAAACTTGTCTTTCAAATCCTCTGTATGCAATAGGACGGTACTACAACCAATCAGTGTAATCTTTAGAATGACGTAGTTAGAGCGACTGAAAGTTGATGGAGGAGTCTGGAGAAAGTTAGGAATGACTAAACAAAATGGTGGATTATGGAGCTGAACGACTGTTGTCGCTTCTGTAAAAAGAATTTAAAGATTGTTGACGTTTTCTCACATTCTTCACTCATCTGTGATAAAAGGAAATCTACACCTGTTGTTGTTCTTCTTCTATGGTTGTTTACACTTGTTTCTCTACCAATCGTCACAGCGTCACTTTGTTAGGCCCGCCCTCTGACTCTATACTTCACTGTGATTGGTCGACTAGTTTCAGGGAAATCTAAACAAAAGTTACATTGAGTGAAACTAGGCTACTACGATAGAACATTAGATTTACTGATGCTAGGAGGAGCTAGTGTGGCTAGGCTACTACGATAGAACATTAGATTTACTGATGCTAGGAGGAGCTAGTGTGGCTAGGCTACTACGATAGAACATTAGATTTACTGATGCTAGGAGGAGCTAGTGTGGCTAGGCTACTACGATAGAACATTAGATTTACTGATGCTAGGAGGAGCTAGTGTGGCTAGGCTACTACGATAGAACATTAGATTTACTGATGCTAAGAGGAGCTAGCGTGGCTAGGCTACTACGATAGAACATTAGATTTACTGACGCTAGGAGGAGCTAGTGTGGCTAAGCTACTACGATAGAACATTAGATTTACTGATGCTAGGAGGAGCTAGTGGGGCTAGGCTAGGTGGTTGTGAAAAGTGTTATAGAAATCTAATCCAACAATATTAAATGGTGACGTGTCATCAGCGTAGAGTCAGAGTCAGTAAAATTCAGTCGTACAGCGTGGTCAGTTGTGGAGGTTGAACATTTACGTCTTTTGTGACTGATGGAAAAAAAAAACACAAATGGTGCCTCGCAATGGTGTCCAGGTACGATAATATCTCTATGGAAACGCTCTCAAGGAATAGTTACATGGTTCCAAGTAGAATGGAGCAGATGGAGTGGTACTGGTACTGGTAGGTTCTACTGGACTTTGTACTGATTGTAAAGTCTCATTTTTGATTATTGGTTTGATTATTGGTTAAACAGGTGTTAAACTCTTCCATCAGTGGATGGTTTTGTTTGTTTGGGTCTTGAAGAGTTAAAACTTTTATTGGAACAGAGTAGATGTTTTCTGCTGGTACACGTCCTCAACTCCACAGACATGAGTTTAAATCTGACAAAAAACACTGAAACCCCAACAGAACCCAAGCCCCATGGAACCAAAAATAATAAAAACTAAATAATACAAATTCCTTCTGTTTCTTCACCAGCGCCATCTGCTGTTCTGGGAATTTTTTAAATCTCAAAACACTTTTTTTAACCCATGCTCAGGCTACGCTCAGACTGCAGCCAAATGTCGCACAAACGCGATCAGCGGCTAGGTCGCATTTATCTGACTTTTACGTCACAATTCTGCATTCCAGGAGGAGGAACGTTGGGGAAAAATACAGTTCTTTCCATAAACTGTGTGGTTACATATTACATCAGGACCTCTTTCACACATGCGGGTCCTTTTGGGGGCCGCGTACCGTTCATACTAGCATTTCATTTGTCACAAAAAAGCACAAATTCAACCAAAAAAACTGTAAATTGTACGTCGCAACCCGCCGTCTGAACGTAGCCTTTGACCGTTTCTTGTTAAGTTCCTGACTTTTTCTGGGTCTAAACGCCCCTGTGTGGGTTTTTAATCCGTCTTCTAGGAGTGAACGCCCAAATGGGCTCAAACGTGGCATGGATAATAACGTAAGTCGTCACAACGGTAGTTTGACAAGGTTTTATGACCAAAGTAGAACTTCAACATATACATACTCATGACCTTCTCAGTCCAGTTTTAATATGTGGAGCACAGAGTTCACATTTGTCTCTTGAGGGGGAGGAGGGGGGAAGGGGTTCGGAGCGTTGGCGGCGCCGTTGGGTCGCCATCGCAGAGGTTAAATCTCAAGACCTTTGGCTGCAGTTCTCGTCTCTTCCTGTGCTTAAGATTCGAGGTGTTTGATTATCAGAGGCTGATTGGGTTAAAGATGCGGGACACGAGAGGGAGGGTGGACGGCTGATTGTCCTTCTCCAGCATCCGAAGTGTTAAAACGGACTCGGGACACCACGGGTCAAGTCTGCGGCATCTGAGGAAGTCGAATGCAACGTTAGGTTTTTCTTTTTTGGTCAGTCGATGAGTTTTCACTTAAAGTATGTGGGGAAAAAACGTATCGGATCCAAACTCTACGAACTGTCCCTCGAAGCTCGGTTGATTAGAAGATGAGAGCTCAGCGTCCCAAAAACAGCAGAGTTCTAGTTCTGGTTCACATTGGGCGCCATCAGCCATGGGACGAGAAGATGGGCCTGCTGATGTTGCTGTTAGTCGTCATGGCAGCCAGTTCCCATCTGGATGAAACACAGTGGGAAAGAGAAGGGGGCGGAGTTAAACCAAAGGTGACAGAACCTCAGAACCAGACGGTGATCCTCAGACCACCTCAGACCCTCTCAGACCTCCTTGGACCTTCTCAGAACCTCTTAGACCTCCTCAGACCTTCTCAGAACCTTTCAGACCTCCTTGGACCTTCTCAGAACCTCTGAGACCTCCTCAGACCTTCTCAGACCACCTCAGACCCTCTCAGACCTCCTTGGACCTTCTCAGAACCTCTTAGACCTCCTCAGACCTTCTCAGACCACCTCAGAACCTTTCAGACCTCCTTGGACCTTCTCAGAACCTCTTAGACCTCCTCAGACCTTCTCAGACCACCTCAGACCCTCTCAGACCTCCTTGGACCTTCTCAGACCTCCTCAGACCACCTCAGACCCTCTCAGACCTCCTTGGACCTTCTCAGACCTCCTCAGACCCTCTTAGACCTCAGACCCTCTCAGACCTCCTTGGACCTTCTCAAACCTCCTCAGACCCTCTTAGACCTCCTCAGACCTCCTTAGACCACCTCAGACCCTCTTAGACCTCCTCAGACCTCTTCAGACCCTCTCAGATCTCCTCAGACTCTGTCAGACCTCCTCAGACCCTCTCAGAACTCCCCAGACCACCTCAGACCCTCTCAGACCTCCTCAGATGTCCTCAGACCACCTCAGACCCTCTTAGACCTCCTCAGACCCTCTCAGACACTGTCGGACCTCCTCAAACCTCTTCAGACCCTCCCAGGACCACCTCAGAACCTGTCAGACCCTCTCAGACCTCCTCAGACCCTCTAAAACCTCCTCAGACCCTTTCAGACCTCCTTGGACCTTCTCAGAACCTCTTAGACCTCCTCAGACCTTCTCAGACCACCTCAGACCCTCTCAGACCACCTCAGACCCTCTCAGACCACCTCAGACCCTCTCAGACCTCCTTGGACCTTCTCAGACCTCCTCAGACCACCTCAGACCCTCTCAGACCTCCTTGGACCTTCTCAGACCATCTCAGACCATCTCAGACCCTCTCAGACCTCCTTGGACCTTCTCAGACCTCCTCAGACCCTCTTAGACCTCCTCAGACCTACTTAGACCACCTCAGACCCTCTTAGACCTCCTCAGACCTCTTCAGACCCTCTCAGATCTCCTCAGATTCTGTCAGACCTCCTCAGACCCTCTCAGAACTCCCCAGACCACCTCAGACCCTCTCAGACCTCCTCAGATGTCCTCAGACCACCTCAGATGTCCTCAGACCACCTCAGACCCTCTTAGACCTCCTCAGACCATCTCAGACCCTGTCAGACCTCCTCAAACCACCTCAGACCTTGTCAGACCTCCTCAGACCCTCTTCAGACCCTCTCAGATCTCCTCAGACCTTGTCAGACCTCCTCAGACCCTCTTCAGACCCTCTCAGATCTCCTCAGACTCTGTCAGACCTCCTCAGACCCTCTCAGAACTCCCCAGACCACCTCAGACCCTCTCAGACCTCCTCAGATGTCCTCAGACCACCTCAGATGTCCTCAGACCACCTCAGACCCTCTTAGACCTCCTCAGACCCTCTCAGACCCTCTCAGACCCTGTCAGACCTCCTCAAACCACCTCAGACCTCTTCAGACCCTCCCAGACCTCCTAGGACCACCTCAGAACCTGTCAGACCTCCTCAGACCCTCTCAGACCTCCTCAGACCCTCTAAGACCTCCTCAGACCCTCCATCATGTGTTTGTGTGACATTTGCTCCCCTCCATCTTAAACAAACCCCCCCACCACCCTCCCCACAACGTGACCTGATACCCAGGAGCAGCGCCTGACAATGGGGTCGAGTGCTGACCTGCTGACAGGTCAAAGGTCGAGCTGCAGATTATTATCTATGGCTCTGCTTTCACACTCGCCACCAGTGGAGGAGTTGGCATCAGGACTGGGGTGGCAGCGAGGGGCACACACACACACACACACACACACACACACACACACACACACACACACACACACACACACACACACACACATTTACATGCCTAATGAGGACCAACTTCTTTATATACACACACGCACGCACACACACACATATATATATATATATATATATATATATATATATATATATATATATATATATATATATATATATATATATATATATATATATATATATATAATGTAATTTAAGTATAAAAATAAAAAAAAATTATAAAAATTTTTTAATTAAAATTAATTAATAAATAAAATAATTTTTAAAATAAAATAATACATAATATCATGAGATAAAAAGTCAAATTCCAGGTCACTAAGTACAACCAGTATTAATCCATATATAAGGTGCACTGTGGTTTTTAAAGTCATTAAAGGTAAATAATTAGGAATTAAACACCATGTAAACGATTGACAAGTGAAAACAGCGACGAGGGGGAGTGATGTGACAGCGATAAGAAAGGAGCAGCTCAGAGGAGTCATTAGCATCAGGTTACAGACGCCTCAGCAAAACAAAAACAGACAGTCCCGCTCGTTTCAGACGCACTTGTCCACGCCACGACGTCTTCACACGGACGGGTTTTCATCGGGTTATTTCACAGACGTCCGTCACAGACTGAATTAAGTCACATTGAAGGAAAAGGTCGGATTTGAAAAAGGAAAATGCACACGATTCCAGGAATTTGGATTGTTTTGAACTAAAAAAAAAAAAAAAGTACACATTTAAACTGGAATAAAATGAAGAAGTTCATAGATTTGTTTTGTGCAGTTGCTGGATTCATGTCATCTGTGACTAAACTGAATACATTTGGATTAATAGGATGTTTTAATCATTTAACAACGATTTAATAAACGTCTAGACGAGTAAATGACACATTCTGTATGTTGCACACCTTGGTTTGAAATTAATGCTCAATTAATCAGGGTCTAATTTTTTATTTTTTTTATCATTATCTTTTTGATAAGTTTTTGCTCAATCTATGCAGGAAAAAAACGAATTAAAAAACTCAAAAAAAAACCATTCATATGAAGCCTGGTTGATCAACACCTGTTGTGTGTTTTCAGAGTAGGAGGTACAGGTGTGGTCTGTGGTGCTGGGGTTCCTCAGGAGTCACAGCCCGGCTCACTGTTCCTATAACAGTTTGTGGTTGAACCGGTTCTTCGTGCTCGATGATTCAGACGGAACCAACCTTTGATTCTGTGCAGAATATGTCTTTCTGCTCCTCATCCAATGGTTCAAACATAATGGAGTTGTTTGGTTTTTTACTAATTCTGTCATTGAATAATTATCAACACACACACCATGCTAACAGCTCCACAGCACAGTGAAGGAAAAAAACAAACATATAGAATATTACCATGACATATTCAATATGACACATTCTTTCTCCATTTCATAAAACGTTTGCATCGTAAATGTCGATAAATCGCCCAGTCTTAATTTTTATGACTTTAATAACAATAATAATGAAAAAAATAATTAAGAATTTTTAGTAAAGTTTCAGAAAAACTTCAGTATCTGGAACTGCAACAGCTGAAGGAGAAGGGTTAAAGGTGAGGGAGTACTGGAGGTGGAGGAGGAGGAGGAGGAGGAGGAGGAAGAGGAGGAGGAAGAAGAGGTGGAGGAGGAGGAGGAGGAGGAGGAGGAGGAGGAGGAGGAGGAGGAAGAGGAGGAGGAAGAAGAGGTGGAGGAGGAGGAGGAGGAGGAGGAGGAGGAGGAAGAGGAGGAGGAGGAGGAAGAAGAGGTGGTGGAGGAGGAGGAAGAGGTGGTGGAGGAGGAGGAAGAAGAGGAGCAGGAGGAGGAAGAGGTGGAAGAAGAGATGGAGGAGGAGGAAGAGGAGGAGGAGGAAGAGGAGGAAGAGGAGGAGGAAGAAGAAGAGGAGGAGGAGGAGGAGGAGGAGGAGGAGGAGGAGGAGGAGGAGGAGGAGGAGGAGGAGGAAGAAGAGAAGGAGGAGGAGGAAGAGGAGGAGGTGGAGGTGGAAGGGGGGGTGTTAAGTGTAGTTGTCAGGTTAATCTCCAGTTTGTGGACAATAGTATACCCTACACACACACACACACACACTAGCCTAGCGTTGGCCTCGTCTTGGCCTCGCGTTGGCCTAGCGTTGGGATAGCGTTGGCCTCATGTTGGCCTAGCGTTGGCCTCATGTTGGCCTAGCGTTAGCCTAGTGTTGGCCTCGTCTTGGCCTAGCGTTGGCCTAGCATTGGCCTAGCGTTGGCCTCGCATTGGCATAGCGTTGGCCTAGCGTTGGGATAGCGTTGGCCTCATGTTGGCCTAGCGTTGGCCTCATGTTGGCCTAGCGTTAGCCTAGTGTTGGCCTCGTCTTGGCCTAGCGTTGGCCTAGCATTGGCCTAGCGTTGGCCTCGCATTGGCATAGCGTTGGCCTAGCGTTGGCCTCATGTTGGCCTAGCGTTAGCCTAGCGTTGGCCTCGTCTTGGCCTAGCGTTGGCCTCGCGTTGGCCTAGCGTTTGCCTAGCATTGGCCTCGCATTGGCCTCGCGTTGGCTTCGCGTTGGCATAGCGTTGGCCTAGCGTTGGCATAGCGTTTGCCTAGCGTTGGCCTAGCGTTGGCCTCATGTTGGCCTAGCGTTGGCCTAGCATTTGCCTCGCGTTGGCATAGCGTTGGCCTAGCGTTGGCCTAGCGTTGGCATAGCGTTGGCATAGCGTTGGCCTTGCGTTGGCCTAGCGTTGGCCTAGCGTTGGCTTCGCGTTGGCCTAGCGTTGGCCTAGCATTTGCCTCGCGTTGGCATAGCGTTGGCCTAGCGTTGGCCTAGCGTTGGCATAGCGTTGGCATAGCGTTGGCCTTGCGTTGGCCTAGCGTTGGCCTAGCGTTGGCTTCGCGTTGGCATAGCGTTGGCCTAGCGTTGGCATAGCGTTGGCCTAGCGTTGGCCTCATGTTGGCCTAGCGTTGGCCTAGCATTTGCCTCGCGTTGGCATAGCGTTGGCCTAGCGTTGGCCTAGCGTTGGCCTAGCGTTGGCATAGCGTTGGCATAGCGTTGGCCTTGCGTTGGCCTAGCGTTGGCCTAGCGTTGGCCTTGCGTTGGCCTAGCGTTGGCCTAGCGTTGGCCTAGCGTTGGCATAGCGTTGGCCTAGCGTTGCCCTAGCGTTGGCATAGCGTTGGCCTAGCGTTGGCATAGCGGCCTAGCGTTGGCATAGCGTTGGCCTTGCGTTGGCCTAGTGTTGGCCTAGCGTTGGCCCAGCGTTGGCATAGCGTTTGCCTAGCGTTGGCATAGTGTTGGCCTAGCGTTGGTCTAGCGTTGGCCTAGCGTTGGCATAGCGTTGGCCTAGCGTTGGCATAGCGTTAGCATAGCGTTGGCCTAGCGTTGGCCTAGCGTTGGCCTTGCGTTGGCCTAGCGTTGGCCTAGCGTTGGCCTTGCGTTGGCCTAGCGTTGGCCTAGCGTTGGCCTAGCGTTGGCCTAGCGTTGGCATAGCGTTGGCCTAGCGTTGCCCTAGCGTTGGCATAGCGTTGGCCTAGCGTTGGCATAGCGTTGGCCTAGCGTTGGCATAGCGTTGGCCTAGCGTTGGCATAGCGGCCTAGCGTTGGCATAGCGTTGGCCTAGCGTTGGCATAGCGGCCTAGCGTTGGCATAGCGTTGGCCTTGCGTTGGCCTAGTGTTGGCCTAGCGTTGGCCCAGCGTTGGCATAGCGTTTGCCTAGCGTTGGCATAGTGTTGGCCTAGCGTTGGCATAGCGTTGGTCTAGCGTTGGCCTAGCGTTGGCCTAGCGTTGGCATAGCGTTGGCCTAGCGTTGGCATAGCGTTGGCCTAGTGTTGGCATAGCGTTTGCCTAGCGTTGGCCTCGCGTTGGCATAGCGTTAGCCTCGCGTTGGCATAGCGTTGGCCTCATGTTGGCCTCGCGTTGGCCTAGCGATGGCCTAGCGATGGCCTAGCTTTGGCATAGCGTTTGCCTAGCGTTGGCCTAGCGTTGGCCTAGCGTTGGCCTAGCGTTGGCATAGCGTTGGCCTAGCGTTGGCATAGCGTTGGCCTTGCGTTGGCCTAGCGTTGGCATAGCGTTTGCCTAGCGTTGGCCTAGCGTTGGCCTAGCGTTGGCATAGCGTTGGCCTAGCGTTGGCATAGCGTTGGCCTAGCGTTGGCCTAGCGTTGGCCTAGCGTTGGCCTAGTGTTGGCATAGCGTTGGCCTAGCGTTGGCCTCGCGTTGGCATAGCGTTGGCATAGCGTTGGCCTCGCGTTGGCATAGCGTTGGCCTCATGTTGGCCTCGCGTTGGCCTAGCGATGGCCTAGCTTTGGCATAGTGTTTGCCTAGCGTTGGCATAGCGTTGGCCTAGCGTTGGCCTAGCGTTGGCATAGCGTTGGCCTAGCGTTGGCCTAGCGTTGGCCTAGCGTTGGCCTAGCGTTGGCATAGCGTTGGCCTAGCGTTGGCATAGCGTTGGCCTAGCGTTGGCCTAGCGTTGGCCTAGCGTTGGCCTAGTGTTGGCCTAGCGTTGGCCTAGTGTTGGCATAGCGTTGGCCTAGTGTTGGCCTAGTGTTGGCATAGTGTGGGCCTAGTGTTGGCATAGCGTTTGCCTAGCGTTGGCATAGCGTTGGCCTAGCGTTGGCCTAGCGTTGGCATAGCGTTGGCCTAGTGTTGGCATAGCGTTGGCCTAGCGTTGGCATAGCGGCCTAGCGTTGGCCTTGCGTTGGCCTAGTGTTGGCCTAGCGTTGGCCCAGCGTTGGCATAGCGTTTGCCTAGCGTTGGCATAGCGTTGGCATAGCGTTGGCCTAGTGTTGGCATAGTGTGGGCCTAGTGTTGGCATAGCGTTTGCCTAGCGTTGGCCTAGCGTTGGCCTAGCGTTGACATAGCGTTGGCCTAGTGTTGGCATAGCGTTGGCATAGCGTTGGCATAGCGGCCTAGCGTTGGCATAGCGTTGGCCTTGCGTTGGCCTAGTGTCGGCCTAGCGTTGGCCTAGTGTCGGCATAGCGTTGGCCTAGCGTTGGCATAACGTTGGCCTAGTGTTGACATAGCGTTGGCCTAGTGTTGACATAGCGTTGGCCTAGTGTTGGCATAGTGTTGGCCTAGTGTTGGCATAGCGTTGGCCTAGCGTTGGCATAGCGTTGGCCTAGCGTTGACATAGCGTTGGCCTAGTGTTGGCATAGCGTTGGCCTAGCGTTGGCATAGCGTTGGCCTAGTGTTGGCATAGCGTTGGCCTAGCGTTGGCATAGCGGCCTAGCGTTGGCATAGCGTTGGCCTAGTGTTGACATAGCGTTGGCCTAGTGTTGGCATAGCGTTGGCCTAGCGTTGGCATAGCGTTGGCCTAGTGTTGGCATAGCGTTGGCATAGCGTTTGCCTAGCGTTGGCCTAGCGTTGGCATAGCGTTGGCCTAGTGTTGGCATAGTGTGGGCTTAGCGTTGGCATAGCGTTTGCCTAGCGTTGGCCTAGCGTTGGCATAGCGTTGGCCTAGTGTTGGCATAGCGTTGGCCTAGCGTTGGCATAGCGGCCTAGCGTTGGCATAGCGTTGGCCTTGCGTTGGCCTAGCGTTGGCCTAGCGTTGGCCCAGCGTTGGCATAGCGTTTGCCTAGCATTGGCCTAGCGTTGGCATAGCGTTGGCCTAGCGTTGGCCTAGCGTTTGCCTAGCGTTGGCCTAGCGTTGGCATAGTGTTGGCATAGCGTTGGCCTAGCGTTGGCCTAGCGTTGGCCTAGCGTTGGCATAGCGTTGGCCTAATGTTGGCATAGCGTTGGCCTAGCGTTGGCATAGCGTTGGCCTAGCGTTGGCATACCGTTGGCCTAGCGTTGGCATAGCGTTGGCCTAGCGTTGGCCTAGCGTTGGCCTAGCGTTGGCATAGCGTTGGCCTAGTGTGGGCCTAGTGTTGGCATAGTGTGGGCCAAGTGTTGGCATAGCGTTTGCCTAGCGTTGGCCTAGCGTTGGCATAGCGTTGGCCTAGCGTTGGCCTAGCGTTGGCCTAGCGTTGGCCTAGCGTTGGCCTAGCGTTGGCATAGCGTTGGCCTAGCGTTGGCATAGCATTGGCCTAGCGTTGACATAGCGTTGGCCTAGTGTTGGCATAGCGTTGGCCTAGTGTTGGCATAGCGTTGGCATAGCGTTGGCATAGCGGCCTAGCGTTGGCATAGCGTTGGCCTTGCGTTGGCCTAGTGTTGGCCTAGCGTTGGCCCAGCGTTGGCATAGCGTTTGCCTAGCGTTGGCCTAGCGTTGGCATAGCGTTGGCATAGCGTTGGCCTAGCGTTGGCATAGCGTTTGCCTAGCGTTGGCCTAGCGTTGGCATAGCGTTGGCCTAGTGTTGGCATAGCGTTGGCCTAGCGTTGGCCTAGCGTTGGCCTAGTGTTGGCATAGCGTTGGCCTAGTGTTGGCATAGTGTTGGCATAGTGTGGGCCTCGCATTGGCATAGCGTTGGCCTAGCGTTGGCCTCATGTTGGCCTAGCGTTAGCCTAGTGTTGGCCTCGTCTTGGCCTAGCGTTGGCCTAGCGTTGGCCTCGCGTTGGCCTAGCGTTTGCCTAGCGTTTGCCTAGCATTGGCCTCGCATTGGCCTCGCGTTGGCTTCGCGTTGGCATAGCGTTGGCCTAGCGTTGGCATAGCGTTTGCCTAGCGTTGGCCTAGCGTTGGCCTCATGTTGGCCTAGCGTTGGCCTAGCATTTGCCTCGCGTTGGCATAGCGTTGGCCTAGCGTTGGCCTAGCGTTGGCATAGCGTTGGCATAGCGTTGGCCTTGCGTTGGCCTAGCGTTGGCCTAGCGTTGGCCTTGCGTTGGCCTAGCGTTGGCCTAGCGTTGGCCTAGCGTTGGCATAGCGTTGGCCTAGCGTTGCCCTAGCGTTGGCATAGCGTTGGCCTAGCGTTGGCATAGCGTTTGCCTAGCGTTGGCCTAGCGTTGGCCTAGCGTTGGCCTAGCGTTGGCATAGCGTTGGCCTAGCGTTGGCATAGCGTTGGCCTTGCGTTGGCCTAGCGTTGGCATAGCGTTTGCCTAGCGTTGGCCTAGCGTTGGCCTAGCGTTGGCATAGCGTTGGCCTAGCGTTGGCATAGCGTTGGCCTAGCGTTGGCCTAGCGTTGGCCTAGCGTTGGCCTAGTGTTGGCATAGCGTTGGCCTAGCGTTGGCCTCGCGTTGGCATAGCGTTGGCATAGCGTTGGCCTCGCGTTGGCATAGCGTTGGCCTCATGTTGGCCTCGCGTTGGCCTAGCGATGGCCTAGCTTTGGCATAGTGTTTGCCTAGCGTTGGCATAGCGTTGGCCTAGCGTTGGCCTAGCGTTGGCATAGCGTTGGCCTAGCGTTGGCCTAGCGTTGGCCTAGCGTTGGCCTAGCGTTGGCATAGCGTTGGCCTAGCGTTGGCATAGCGTTGGCCTAGCGTTGGCCTAGCGTTGGCCTAGCGTTGGCCTAGTGTTGGCCTAGCGTTGGCCTAGTGTTGGCATAGCGTTGGCCTAGTGTTGGCCTAGTGTTGGCATAGTGTGGGCCTAGTGTTGGCATAGCGTTTGCCTAGCGTTGGCATAGCGTTGGCCTAGCGTTGGCCTAGCGTTGGCATAGCGTTGGCCTAGTGTTGGCATAGCGTTGGCCTAGCGTTGGCATAGCGGCCTAGCGTTGGCCTTGCGTTGGCCTAGTGTTGGCCTAGCGTTGGCCCAGCGTTGGCATAGCGTTTGCCTAGCGTTGGCATAGCGTTGGCATAGCGTTGGCCTAGTGTTGGCATAGTGTGGGCCTAGTGTTGGCATAGCGTTTGCCTAGCGTTGGCCTAGCGTTGGCCTAGCGTTGACATAGCGTTGGCCTAGTGTTGGCATAGCGTTGGCATAGCGTTGGCATAGCGGCCTAGCGTTGGCATAGCGTTGGCCTTGCGTTGGCCTAGTGTCGGCCTAGCGTTGGCCTAGTGTCGGCATAGCGTTGGCCTAGCGTTGGCATAACGTTGGCCTAGTGTTGACATAGCGTTGGCCTAGTGTTGACATAGCGTTGGCCTAGTGTTGGCATAGTGTTGGCCTAGTGTTGGCATAGCGTTGGCCTAGCGTTGGCATAGCGTTGGCCTAGCGTTGACATAGCGTTGGCCTAGTGTTGGCATAGCGTTGGCCTAGCGTTGGCATAGCGTTGGCCTAGTGTTGGCATAGCGTTGGCCTAGCGTTGGCATAGCGGCCTAGCGTTGGCATAGCGTTGGCCTAGTGTTGACATAGCGTTGGCCTAGTGTTGGCATAGCGTTGGCCTAGCGTTGGCATAGCGTTGGCCTAGTGTTGGCATAGCGTTGGCATAGCGTTTGCCTAGCGTTGGCCTAGCGTTGGCATAGCGTTGGCCTAGTGTTGGCATAGTGTGGGCTTAGCGTTGGCATAGCGTTTGCCTAGCGTTGGCCTAGCGTTGGCATAGCGTTGGCCTAGTGTTGGCATAGCGTTGGCCTAGCGTTGGCATAGCGGCCTAGCGTTGGCATAGCGTTGGCCTTGCGTTGGCCTAGCGTTGGCCTAGCGTTGGCCCAGCGTTGGCATAGCGTTTGCCTAGCATTGGCCTAGCGTTGGCATAGCGTTGGCCTAGCGTTGGCCTAGCGTTTGCCTAGCGTTGGCATAGCGTTGGCCTAGCGTTGGCATACCGTTGGCCTAGCGTTGGCATAGCGTTGGCCTAGCGTTGGCCTAGCGTTGGCCTAGCGTTGGCATAGCGTTGGCCTAGTGTGGGCCTAGTGTTGGCATAGTGTGGGCCAAGTGTTGGCATAGCGTTTGCCTAGCGTTGGCCTAGCGTTGGCATAGCGTTGGCCTAGCGTTGGCCTAGCGTTGGCCTAGCGTTGGCCTAGCGTTGGCCTAGCGTTGGCATAGCGTTGGCCTAGCGTTGGCATAGCATTGGCCTAGCGTTGACATAGCGTTGGCCTAGTGTTGGCATAGCGTTGGCCTAGTGTTGGCATAGCGTTGGCATAGCGTTGGCATAGCGGCCTAGCGTTGGCATAGCGTTGGCCTTGCGTTGGCCTAGTGTTGGCCTAGCGTTGGCCCAGCGTTGGCATAGCGTTTGCCTAGCGTTGGCCTAGCGTTGGCATAGCGTTGGCATAGCGTTGGCCTAGCGTTGGCATAGCGTTTGCCTAGCGTTGGCCTAGCGTTGGCATAGCGTTGGCCTAGTGTTGGCATAGCGTTGGCCTAGCGTTGGCCTAGCGTTGGCCTAGTGTTGGCATAGCGTTGGCCTAGTGTTGGCATAGTGTTGGCATAGTGTGGGCCTCGCATTGGCATAGCGTTGGCCTAGCGTTGGCCTCATGTTGGCCTAGCGTTAGCCTAGTGTTGGCCTCGTCTTGGCCTAGCGTTGGCCTAGCGTTGGCCTCGCGTTGGCCTAGCGTTTGCCTAGCGTTTGCCTAGCATTGGCCTCGCATTGGCCTCGCGTTGGCTTCGCGTTGGCATAGCGTTGGCCTAGCGTTGGCATAGCGTTTGCCTAGCGTTGGCCTAGCGTTGGCCTCATGTTGGCCTAGCGTTGGCCTAGCATTTGCCTCGCGTTGGCATAGCGTTGGCCTAGCGTTGGCCTAGCGTTGGCATAGCGTTGGCATAGCGTTGGCCTTGCGTTGGCCTAGCGTTGGCCTAGCGTTGGCCTTGCGTTGGCCTAGCGTTGGCCTAGCGTTGGCCTAGCGTTGGCATAGCGTTGGCCTAGCGTTGCCCTAGCGTTGGCATAGCGTTGGCCTAGCGTTGGCATAGCGTTGGCCTAGCGTTGGCATAGCGGCCTAGCGTTGGCATAGCGTTGGCCTTGCGTTGGCATAGCGTTGGCCTTGCGTTGGCCTAGTGTTGGCCTAGCGTTGGCCCAGCGTTGGCATAGCGTTTGCCTAGCGTTGGCATAGTGTTGGCCTAGCGTTGGCATAGCGTTGGTCTAGCGTTGGCCTAGCGTTGGCATAGCGTTGGCCTAGCGTTGGCATAGCGTTGGCATAGCGTTGGCCTAGCGTTGGCCTAGCGTTGGCCTTGCGTTGGCCTAGCGTTGGCCTAGCGTTGGCCTAGCGTTGGCATAGCGTTGGCCTAGCGTTGCCCTAGCGTTGGCATAGCGTTGGCCTAGCGTTGGCATAGCGTTGGCCTAGCGTTGGCATAGCGGCCTAGCGTTGGCATAGCGTTGGCCTTGCGTTGGCCTAGTGTTGGCCTAGCGTTGGCCCAGCGTTGGCATAGCGTTTGCCTAGCGTTGGCATAGTGTTGGCCTAGCGTTGGCATAGCGTTGGTCTAGCGTTGGCCTAGCGTTGGCATAGCGTTGGCCTAGCGTTGGCATAGCGTTGGCCTAGTGTTGGCATAGCGTTTGCCTAGCGTTGGCCTCGCGTTGGCATAGCGTTGGCCTCGCGTTGGCATAGCGTTGGCCTCATGTTGGCCTCGCGTTGGCCTAGCGATGGCCTAGCGATGGCCTAGCTTTGGCATAGCGTTTGCCTAGCGTTGGCATAGCGTTGGCCTCGCGTTGGCATAGCGTTGGCATAGCGTTGGCCTCGCGTTGGCATAGCGTTGGCCTCATGTTGGCCTCGCGTTGGCCTAGCGATGGCCTAGCTTTGGCATAGTGTTTGCCTAGCGTTGGCATAGCGTTGGCCTAGCGTTGGCCTAGCGTTGGCATAGCGTTGGCCTAGCGTTGGCCTAGCGTTGGCCTAGCGTTGGCCTAGTGTTGGCCTAGTGTTGGCATAGCGTTTGCCTAGCGTTGGCATAGCGTTGGCCTAGCGTTGGCATAGCGTTGGCATAGCGTTGGCCTAGTGTTGGCATAGCGTTGGCCTAGCGTTGACATAGCGTTGGCCTAGTGTTGGCATAGCGTTGGCCTAGCGTTGGCATAGCGTTGGCCTAGTGTTGGCATAGCGTTGGCCTAGCGTTGGCATAGCGGCCTAGCGTTGGCATAGCGTTGGCCTTGCGTTGGCCTAGCGTTGGCCTAGCGTTGGCCCAGCGTTGGCATAGCGTTTGCCTAGTGTTGGCCTAGCGTTGGCATAGCGTTGGCCTAGCGTTGGCCTAGCGTTGGCCTAGCGTTTGCCTAGCGTTGGCCTAGCGTTGGCATAGCGTTGGCATAGCGTTGGCCTAGCGTTGGCCTAGCGTTGGCCTAGCGTTGGCATAGCGTTGGCCTAATGTTGGCATAGCGTTGGCCTAGCGTTGGCATAGCGTTGGCATAGCGTTGGCCTAGCGTTGGCCTAGCGTTGGCATAGCATTGGCCTAGTGTGGGCCTAGTGTTGGCATAGTGTGGGCCTAGTGTTGGCATAGCGTTGGCCTAGCGTTGACATAGCGTTGGCCTAGTGTTGGCATAGCGTTGGCCTAGCGTTGGCATAGCGTTGGCATAGCGTTGGCCTAGTGTTGGCATAGCGTTGGCCTAGCGTTGGCATAGCGGCCTAGCGTTGGCATAGCGTTGGCCTTGCGTTGGCCTAGCGTTGGCCTAGCGTTGGCCCAGCGTTGGCCTAGCGTTGGCATAGCATTGGCCTAGTGTGGGCCTAGTGTTGGCATAGTGTGGGCCTAGTGTTGGCATAGCGTTTGCCTAGCGTTGGCCTAGCGTTGGCATAGCGTTGGCCTAGCGTTGGCCTAGCGTTGGCCTAGCGTTGGCATAGCGTTGGCCTCATGTTGGCCTCATGTTGGCCTCGCGTTGGCCTAGCGATGGCCTAGCGATGGCCTAGCTTTGGCATAGCGTTGGCCTAGTGTTGGCATAGTGTTGGCATAGCGTTGGCCTAGGGTTGGCCTAGCGTTGGCCTAGCGTTGGCCTAGCGTTGGCCTAGCATTGGCCTAGTGTTGGCCTAGTGTTGACATAGCGTTGGCCTAGTGTTGACATAGCGTTGGGCTAGCGTTGGCCTAGCGTTGGCCTAGCGTTGGCCTAGCATTGGCCTAGTGTTGGCCTAGTGTTGACATAGTGTTGGCCTAGTGTTGGCATAGCGTTGGGCTAGTGTTGGCATAGTGTTGGCCTAGCGTTGGCCTAGCGTTGGCCTAGTGTTGGCATAGTGTGGGCCTAGTGTTGGCATAGCGTTGGCCTAGCGTTGGCATAGCGTTGGCCTAGGGTTGGCCTAGCGTTGGCCTAGCGTTGGCCTAGCGTTGGCCTAGCATTGGCCTAGTGTTGGCCTAGTGTTGACATAGCGTTGGCCTAGTGTTGGCATAGCGTTGGGCTAGCGTTGGCCTAGCGTTGGCCTAGCGTTGGCCTAGCATTGGCCTAGTGTTGGCCTAGTGTTGACATAGTGTTGGCCTAGTGTTGGCATAGCGTTGGGCTAGTGTTGGCATAGTGTTGGCCAAGTGTTGACACCACATTGACCTGAACCGACCCTGTGTTCGTGTCACCGTCAGTTCGGTGCTAAAACTGCAGAATCATTTTTATTCCATTCAGACAAAAGCAGATGAATAATAATAATGAGTAATAACTGTATAAATATGACAGTGTTTAATGAGCGACAGGAGGAAGTGTTTCTGACCTGATATCATGTGGGAGTCCCGACTGCTCCAGACTGTACTGAATAACAGCTATTTTGCATAATGTCTTCAAATTAGGACCTGAAAAGAGAAGAAAAGTGTGATGAGTCACAGCCAGTCATCACACTAAGGCTAAGAATATCTACCATGGATGAAGGGAGGACAGTTCAATGATCCCCAGAGCAGCTGAAGGTGATCAAACCACATTAAAATAACACCTCACACACATTTTCACAGGTTTTTATTAATTAATATGTCACAAAAAATTAAAGTAATGAATATATATATATATATATATATATATATATATATATATATATATATATATATATATATATATATATATATATATATATATATATATATATATATATATATATATATATATATATATATATATATATATTCATTTTTATCTTATTCTATCTTGGTGCATGCTTATTATATTTTTTTATTTTGTATTTTTTTTATACTATATGTATATATATATATATATATATATATATATATATATATATATATATATATATAAATATTTTTTTTCTCTCTTCTTTTATTGATATACTATATGTTGAATGTTGCAGCGTTACACCGAGACAAATTCCTAGTTGTATACTACATGTGTACTATACGAACAATGGCAATAAAACTCTTTCTGATTCTGAAGAAAACAAACAAAATGACAAAATAAACACATTGGTTTCATTTTGTAAGATCACATTCAATTTCTAATTTAGAACTAAATAAAAAAACACACAAATAAAATACATTTTAAATTTGTATATACTTATTTTTATATTTTTTTATTGTAATTTTATATCATTTTTAAAATATTTTTATATTATTTTTTTACATTCATATTTTTTTATTTTACATGATTATTTCTTAAATATTCTTTTAATATTATCTTTTTTTAAAAAAATATTTTTATCTTATTATATTTGAATGTAATTTATTTAAGCCACTGGGAGGTAAGGATAATAACCTCTGCCTTCAGGCTTAAAGGTAATGTTTTATTTTCATTCTTCATCTGTTTTCATATTTTAAATAGATAATAAATCATTTCTTCAGCTTTATGTGTTTATTCAAACTGGACAGAAATAAAAACTGGATCACATTTGGCTGAAGAAGGTGTTTTTATTTTTTTATTTTCGACCCTTCGTCTTCACCGGTGCCTCATTATTCATCACCAGTGACCATATATGGACTTCCTGTCCCCGCCCACCGCCGCTGTGGCTGCTCCACCATATGTTCAGGGATAAATATGGCCGAGGCCCACGTGACTGGCACGTGGAGGAGTGGACCGCAGGGGACGCCAACGCCAACGCCAACGCCGTTGTGTGAAAACCCACAAACGCAAGCCCCGCCCACAGACGGACCAAATGTGGAAGAGGCGGAAGTTATGAGCGACTGAAGAGAGAAGGAGAGTCCAGGACAAAAAAGAAGATGACGGGAATATTCTAAAAATGTTTTAAAATGAGCTGAAAAGATTTACAGGAAAATTTTAAAATAGTAAAAACAGAAAATAATTATTATAATGGGAAACATGGAGTAAAATAAACAACAAAATAATATAAAAAAAACAAATAAACAAAATGAAATAATAAATATTACAAATAATATAAAAATTTAAGAAAAATCATTGAAATGAAGAAAAAGTATTAAATTCATGTTTAAAAAAGAGGTGAAAGGATTTAGTGGAGGAAAAGAAAAATATTCAAACAAATGATAAATAAACAAAATGAACCAAATAATAAACAAACTGAACAAGATTAAAATAATGAAATAAAATAATATGAAGCAAATAATGAACACAATAAAAAATGAATGTTAAAACAATAAAAACGAAAATTAAGAGAATAACAAATAAAATGTTCAAATAAAAAAGGGTAATATAATACTTAAAATTTATAAAAATGATAGAAAGAAAATGGGATTGATTGATTGATTGGTGATTTGTACAAAGTGGATCCTCCAGTAAAACCTGATGATGAAGATGATGAAGAGTAACTTACTGAAGTCTAAGATGTACAGGTCTGAATGATCCATGAGGTTAAATTCATCACCCATTCCCTGTTCTGGACAAGGACTGGAAAAGAACAAAAGAACAAAAGTACATCAAAACACATTCAAATATTTATCATATTAACAGAAAACATCAGATAAACACTATTAAATTCATCTCATTGAAAGATTTAACACATTTAAATGGTAAATGTTCTGCATTTATATAGTTCTGTTCCACCTTCATGGTTCTAAGTTCTTTACATTAGCCTCTCATTCACCCATTCACACACACACTCATACACCAGTAGGTTTCTAAGGTCAAAGGTCAGTCCTACTGGGGGCCTAAGTCAGGGTTCAGTGTCTTGCCCAAGGACACTTCGACATGTGGACAGCCAGAGCTGGGACGCGAACCACCAACCTCTCGGTCATTGGGCGACCCACTCTACCAACTGACCCACAGCTTTAACCTTTGACCCTAACGACCCACTCTACCAACTGACCCACTCTACCACCTGACCCACTCTACCACCTGACCCACTCTACCACCTGACCCACTCTACCAACTGACCCACTCTACCACCTGACCCACTCTACCACCTGACCCACTCTACCACCTGACCCACTCTACCAACTGACCCACTCTACCAACTGACCCACTCTACCAACTGACCCACTCTACCAACTGACCCACTCTACCACCTGACCCACTCTACCACCTGACCCACTCTACCAACTGAACCACTCTACCACCTGACCCACTCTACCAACTGACCCACTCTACCAACTGACCCACTCTACCACCTGACCCACTCTACCACCTGACCCACTCTACCAACTGACCCACTCTACCACCTGACCCACTCTACCAACTGAACCACTCTACCAACTGACCCACTCTACCAACTGACCCACTCTACCAACTGACCCACTCTACCAACTGACCCACTCTACTAACTGACCCACTCTACCAACTGAACCACTCTACCAACTGACCCACTCTACCACCTGACCCACAGCCGCCCCATTTAATCTGTGGAAGATGATTATTAACACACTGTACAAATACTTTATTACATTTATACACTTTGTTGAGCAAAAAATATGGAAAAATAAAAATTTAAAATTAAAAGATTATATACACACACATATCTATCTATCTATCTATATATATATATATATATATATATATATATATATATATATATATATATATATATATATATATATATATATATATATATATATATATATATATATATATTGAGGCTGTTAACATGAACACGTTAATGAGGTAACACAATGTGCCTTTAACAGCACTAATTTTTTCAACACCCAATTAACACAGTAACATTTGAAGCTCAGCCATTTCCATAACTCAGAAAAGTGGAAGCAAAGTGCAGAGGTCGATGATGACAACAGACTAGGACAGTGACACTGACCAGTATGGTAAGACTATGGTAAGACTATGGTAAGACTATAGTAAGACTATGGTAAGACTATGGTAAGACTATAGTAAGACTATGGTAAGACTATGGTAAGACTATGGTAAGACTATAGTAAGACTATAGTAAGACTATAGTAAGACTATGGTAAGACTATGGTAAGACTATAGTAAGACTATGGTAAGACTATGGTAAGACTATGGTAAGACTATGGTAAGACTATGGTAAGACTATAGTAAGACTATGGTAAGACTATGGTAAGACTATGGTAAGACTATGGTAAGACTATGGTAAGACTATGGTAAGACTATAGTAAGACTATGGTAAGACTATGGTAAGACTATGGTAAGACTATAGTAAGACTATGGTAAGACTATGGTAAGACTATAGTAAGACTATAGTAAGACTATAGTAAGACTATGGTAAGACTATGGTAAGACTATAGTAAGACTATGGTAAGACTATGGTAAGACTATGGTAAGACTATGGTAAGACTATGGTAAGACTATAGTAAGACTATGGTAAGACTATGGTAAGACTATGGTAAGACTATGGTAAGACTATGGTAAGACTATGGTAAGACTATAGTAAGACTATGGTAAGACTATGGTAAGACTATGGTAAGACTATAGTAAGACTATGGTAAGACTATGGTAAGACTATGGTAAGACTATGGTAAGACTATGGTAAGACTATGGTAAGACTATGGCAAGAGTAAGTGTTCACATAGGCACACGTTCCCTTTATTATATCACACATTCCGCACAATGGCACGCACCAGAACACGTCCTGTAACATGTGATAGCGTGCTACATAGCGTGCCATATCCAGTAGCTCTCAGCGTTTGTCTCCAACACAGCTATTTGATACTGTGGTGTGTTAAAAAAAGAGCAGAAATGGAGGCTGTTGTTTAGTTAAGTTTATTTGTTGTGTTAAACAGAGTAGATGGAGGCTGGTTGTTGAGCCTGTGCTGAATATAACAGCTGTTTTTAGGCTATAGACTGACTGCACTATCATGTGAGTCATGTTCTAGAACATTCATACACACTTTATTTAGAAGTGAGTTTGTTTTGAATGTGATGCTAATGTCTATGCAGTAAATTGAGGTTCATTCTTTTGTGTTAAATGGATGAAGTGTGAAGTTCAACACTACTGTTAATAAACATTACTGTGAACTTTACATATGTTATTGACTGGAACCGAGAGTAATTTATCATTGTAGTAATAAATAAACATGTTTGCATAAAGCAAACATTTGTCTATTCTCATGTTGAAAAAAGTAT